>VCJN01001523.1:0-100548 GCA_006384855.1 Tetraselmis striata
CAAAATGACCGCGTGTACTCGATCAGTACATGGTATGACCTCGCGAGCCGTCCCTACCAGTACAGGTGTGAATTACAAAAAAGACAGTAACAAATCCACCTGCTGCTAAAAGTAGTACTAGAAAAGTAGTACCAGTAGTCGCTTTTGTAATCCAAACCAGTAGTCGCTAGTGCCCTTTGCAGCTAGCTCATGTAACTATTAATTACATGAGCTAGCAGCAGAAGGCGATATCGGAAATCACCAAAATAAAAGGCAATCAGAAAGGTCCTCTACATCGACTGCGGGGTGGAAGCAGTAACATGAGAAGACGCAGAGTGGGCACGAGCACACGCATCAGACTTGGCCATCTGCACACCGGCAGAGAGAATGCCGCCCAGGGTACCATGCACGCAAGCCGAGACCCGCTGCAACAGCCCCCGCCGTGTGCGCGACAGGTGACGGCGGAACTCAGCAGGTTGGCCGGCGACAAAGTTTCGAAGTGCCTGAACGGATTGACCACGAAGAAAGCAAGAGGTCGGGGCGGAAGGACCGCCAGGGAAGTTGCGCACAGCCAACAGCACCGCGAAGATGTAGACCACAGTCAAAGCGGACTTCCCGAGTCGGCCGCGGTCCTCAACCACAAAAGGGTAGTACCGGTGAACACCCTGCACTGGGGCGGAAGACGCCCGGCCCGCTGCCAACTTAGCATGCTCCGCCTCGGTCGCCGCGATTCCCGGGATGCACCAGCGGGGGTCGTTGCTCCAAGTGGGGGTCGTGGAGGACACGCACGCGAAGTCGATCATGTAATCGCACGCTGCCCCTCCCCCACCCCGCCAGCGTCAGGTCCGACGGCCGCGAGCGGTCCGCTGGGCGCAGCCCACTCGTCTCAAGGGTCAAGTCGCCGGCTCCCGAGCGGTCCCGGTCAAGCACCGCCCCCGCATCAATTGCCACAGATGCCCACAGATTCTTCAAAGCGGTATGCATGCGGTGCTTGTAGTTCGCTACGGGGCATATGGGTAGATGATCCACGATGAAATCCGTAGCGCTCCGGTTCGAGCCATCCGTAGAGCGAAGCCATAAGGGATCAATACCACACGTTGGGCCAGGGCAAGTGACAAGCGCGGAACCTCCGCGCGGGCAAAGGCCCAGTACCCGCGCAGCGGCGGCCGCATAAGCAGCATGGGGAATCTTGCGGGCGGACTCGTGATCCGACTGGAAAAGCGATAGGGAGCCCGGCCCGCACGCGCTGTACAGGCGCAGGGTATCAAGTCGCGAGGCCGCTGCACCAGTACGTTGGAAGCTGAGATCGAGGGCCACGAAGTCACGCAAGCGAATCGCACGGCTGAGGTGGCGTTGGACAACCATGGTCGTGGGTTGATCATCGGAGGTCGCACCCGAACCCGTACCCGAGGGCGGAGCAGTAGAACCTGGCAGCGATTCTGGGAGGGAAACAGTGGCTGCTGACGGAGGGTGTGCCACTAATTCGCCCGGCGACGGTATCTTCAGAGCTACAAAAGCGCATGTAGTAACGGTATTGGCAGTACTCGTACCACCGATAGGAAGCAATTGCTGCGCAGCAGAGGCGGCCTCACCAGTACCAACTCCAAGAGGAGTGGCCATAAAAGGAGATGTGGTGACGCGCATTCCTCCGCTAGTGCTCGTACCCGTACGGGTCGTAGTACCAGCTGCTGGATCCGATGCAGCGGTGGTCGTAGCATTACTGACCGTAAGTAACTCGAAGATCTCGTGGGCGTGCCCATACGCCGCGCGTGCGCGCCGCACATCTTCTTGCGGTAACGTGGTTAGGGCCCGTACAGTCTCGTACACGCGGCGCGTCTCACGCGCCCATGGCAAAGCACTCGTAGCCACGGACGACACCTCGGCGCGGACCGCCTCGTACAAGGGGCCAAGGGCGGGCCCGTACTCCCGTACCAGCTTTGGCAGGACAACCGATTGCGCGGAATAAAACGCCGCAGGGGCCTCGGACTGCAGCAAGGCAAGATTCAGACCGCCAAAATCCGCGGGCATACTCATCTGAACGATTGCAGCCTCCATGCGCGGTGTAGACTGGTCGCAAGCGTCCAGGCCAAGCAGCGAAAACGCAGCCGAAATGTTGGCGGCGTCCACGGCCTCCAAGAAAGGGTCCAGCTCCGACGGCGGCATCATGCGGCTGAGGAAGCCAGTCTGCCGCACCGCGCATACGACCAGCAACCGCATGGCCCCATGGTGGCAGCCGTATCCCGACGTACCAAAGGAGGCGATGCGCTCCAACAGTGTGGCGTGGGCCTCCCGGCGCCGCCCCAACGCGCCGGTCATCCACTCGGGGTAATGGCTAATAGGAGCACCCAGGTACACGGCGCCATCCTGGACAGGATCATCGGCCGGGGTCCGAAATCCTCCCGGGGCCAACTTCTCCCGTACTGTCCGCAACTCGGACTCGCTGTCGCCGGGGTGACGAACGTACCGCGTCTTACTGTCATGTACCACCAGTCCGACTTTGGAAAGCTCCGTGCAGTACTCGTCGAAAACGCGCGGAACGTGGGCCGCGGCAGTGGCCGCGCCGCAATCATCCGCAAAACTCTGGCAAAAAGTATCAGCGGCGGTACGAGCCACAACCGCTTGCACTGGGCCCGCGATAGCGAGGCAGAAGTATAGCGGGGCCAGGACATCACCCTGGCGTACACCCGTACGAGACTGTAGGGTGGCGCGCAAAGTACCGGGATCATCCGTCGCGTAGTAGTACAGGTCGGGGCGATCGTACAACATCTGGAAAAAAGGGATCAGGCCATGTAGCCGCGGGTGCTGAAGCAAGCCGTAAAGTATCGCACCCCGGGATACCTCATTGAAGGCATTCCGAATATCCAGGAGTAGTAGTCCTTTCCCACCAGTACCACGCCCGCCGAAAAGTTGCAGCGCCACCCGCATGCTCATATACGCCGTCTCACAGCCAGCTCCCGATTGAAAGCTGCGCTGCACCGGGCCCATGACCTCCCGCGCATCCGCACCCACTTGCCCCAGAGCGTGGGCGGAGGCCAGGCGCACCAGCACGGAGCCGACGCCGAGCGGGCGTACTCGCAGCGGCTCGCCGCTCTTTTCCCGCTCCTCGCGCGCGGCGGGGTCGTCCTTGTGGAGCGCAAAGACGGAGCCACTCGCCAAGAAAGCCGCAGTGCGCGAGTGGCACCGCCCCGCCAGGCGGCGGTTCACCCACAGGCGCCATGAAGGTACGTCTAGGTCCCTGATGTGCTCCCAACGCCACCAGTCCACATGCCCTGCGGAAAGGCGGGGTGCACGACGCAGAACCCGCCGCTGGTCCTCCCCCCACCGCATAACCTCATCATTGTCGCCCCACGACGGCGGCGCCCGTTGCAGGTCCGGCGGTTCTTCGGGGGGAGAGTACTCCGGGCTGGTGGCAGCGGGAGGCGGATGGAGGGCATCGAGGGCAGGGAGCGCCGCAGCGGCGTCAGACACCATGCCGAGGTCAGCAGTGTCCCGCGCCTGGCGAGCGCGGCGCAGCTCCTGCACAGCGGTGAGTTTCGCCGCCCGGCGGTGAGCATCCACCACCGCCGGCGGCACCCCATCAGCCGCAGCATCGGCGCCCCCTTCCGCAGCCTCAGCAGCAGCCGCCCGCGCCCTCGCAGATCGCCGGCGCTTCCGTCGGCGGGAACTCCGCGATGTGGTCGTCGGCAGCTCACCCGCCTCCATCTGGTAATTATGTAACTCGCTGCCATCCCGCGATTCGCGCCACAGTTGCTGCATCCCGCACACCGAGAAGCCATGTAACTATTAGTAGTCGCTGCTACTACCCGTAGCTGGCGAGTACATTATTATGCTATTTCTGGTACCGGGTAATCCTTACCGCGGTCGGGGGCTATCTTGCCTGCGGAGCGGGTCCATGTCTCCTGGATGCACCTCGTGGCGTTCTGCCCTGTCCTGGCCTGGCCTGGCCTGTACGAGCGACTACATTATAATACTACTACAAGTAAGTGTTATACCACTACAGTAGTACTGGCGGCATCGCGGCTATAGCAAGTACTGTCGCGCTATTGTTAATGTAACATTTCTGGTTACAGGGAGAGCGTCCGGAGAATGCACGCAAAGTACTATTGTTAATGTCGAGCACTGTACGAGTATGCATGGGTAATGATGCTGGGTTCGGTTACTTAGCGACTTTTTTTGGTGATTTTCTGATATCGCCTTCTGCTGCTAGCTCATGTAAATATATAGTTACTTAGCGACTAGTAGTACCCACTATAGTTCGAGGTACGACAGTAGGTGAATTTGTTATGATACCTACGCTAGCGGCAGGCTTGAGCATACATACTAAACCGTGTCTGGCGGGCAAGCGCAATGCTAGTTGCCATGCATGCTGGATGAGGAAGTCCCGAGTGTACAACTTGATGTATGTTGCCGACTGCAAGGATCGTAACAGTGAGTGCTTCCTTTCCGCGGGTCCTAGTAATGGGTATTTGACTTCAATCGGCAACATACACTAACTTTCATTGTGTCCCCAAATTGATTTAGGGAAGCACGCATCAATTTCCTCCTCCCGCCGAGCGTGGCTTCAATTGTTTCCGCATGTGAAGATTCCGAAGGCCAAGCGTTTCACCAAATGCAACTTGTTTGCCACTTTGCTCAACGACCACCGCTTCAATGCAGACGAGAAGAAGTGCGTTTTGGACATGTTGACAATATAATGATAGACAGTGGTGTTGTACGTACGTATCTGTAGGGGCCTTTGTGGGGGGCGGGAGGGGGGGTGCGAGTGTTGGCTACTCGTGCCCATTAGACAATGCGATTTGAGCACTGTAACAATTAGACACTTCAAGTATTTCCCCTCGCACGCTTGCCCCACGATCATACGACGTCAAACGCAATGAATTGATGGGGTGGCGCGCGTCCTGACTTAGGTTTTTCCTCGCATCCGCTCTGCGCATGCCCAATTTTGCACGTTTTGCGCGGGTAAATAGTGAAATCGAGTGCAACCAAGGGGATTTTGTGCAATTGTGCCTCCAAAACATGCGTTTTGAGAATTTCGTGCAAAATGGCTCAAAAAAAGGCAACTTTCACAAGTGAACAACATAGCACTTTAAATGAACGAATGTTCTACTGCTTCTGGGCTGCCATGGTCAGTTTAAGCCAGCTCCGGTTATCAGTTCCGCCAGAACCGAATTTATCGCCCGTATTGTGCACGTACGGTAGTAAGTAAGGGTTACATACTTGGCTTACATACTATGGTGCCACGGACTGGTAATGGGAAAATTTTCCAGCTATGGCGTCGGGCCCTCCCTCACATCGCCTTTTTTGTTGCACCTGTATCGCACTCCCGAAATGCTTTGCCCCGCGGGTTGGAGCTTGCCCCAAGTCGCATTACTCGAATGGGCCGACGCCCAAACGGGTAGGGCGGACCTTTCGTGGTCGGGTATTTTGATGGCAGTGCTTTAGACGGTGATCCAAAATTGTTGGAAATTCTGTCACTGGCCTTCAATTAGTCTTGCGGAATGCTTCGGCAATTTGCTGCTTGTTGACTATAACGGAGTGTCGCCTACCCATGGCTTTCCGTAACTGGATGGCTGCCAAAACGGCCGTCGTAGAGACGCTGCAAGGGTTTCACTGGTGCCAGTCCTGTGCCGGGGGCGAAAAAAAGATTAAGTACTACAGGCGTTATAATTGATGAACGGGTGTATCTTAATCCGTGCGCAGGCTGTACGCTACATGTCGCCAAACGGATTGCTGCCATGTGGGCATATATCCTCATCTTCCCTCGAACTAGCCGCCCCAGTAGTCGCAGAATGAAAAATGCGACGATGGCTTATTGTGGACCTGTGCGCCTCTAAATCTAGCAGTGGTGAAATGCTACATCTTGCCAGATGTAAATTAAGGCAATGCATCGCATGCAGCCACGCGGTGTACACCTAGGGCTATCTAGGGTATTTCTATGCCCTACTCTGAAAACATGCGGGGTGATGTTGCGGCTTTCTCGCGTCGCGAGCCCATGGCCGCGCTTGGCGTATGTGCTTAAAAAATCAGCGATACCCGCCCGCTAGTGCGCGCCGGAAAAACAGAAACTGCCTGTCAGCAATAAAATGCGCAAAAATCGCAATACAAGCGCGCAGTACATAGGTCACAGTGTGGCTGTAAAGTGTGTGCGCGATACTGAGTCGCACCCGCGCCCACCAAGTCCGCTTCACCGGTAAGTGGTTCGCGCGCGGCGGGCCCGCCTCTGTGAGGGAATACGCGCGTGGTGGTGAGAGGCAGTGCTATTCCACTGTGGTGGTGGTTGAGTATGATCTGATTACAAGCCGTCAGGCGCTGTGCCTGATATATCAGGCGGCGCGATGCGGCCGGCAGGGCGCGGAAGTTGCCCGTAGTCATCTGACGGGCTACCCTGTACGCGCCTATTGTGCTATGGTGATTAGGGCTAGTGAGGGTATAGGATATATCCTCACAGCCTCACTGCTAGGAAATGTGCCGATGGCGAATCGAACTTGCGCACATGCGTGCGCGTACAAAGAGCGTCGCTTAAACGCTCAGTGTGAGGGAATGCGCTTATGGTGGCGAGAGTCTGTGCTACTCCGGGGTTGTGAGTATTATGATTACAGTCGGCGTGGCGCCGTGCTGATACATCAGCAGGCGCAGTGGGGCCGACAGGGCGCGGGCGCAGCCCGACATCGGGCGCGCGCTGCGCGCCTTCACATGGTAATGGTAATCTAGGGTTAGTGAGGGTATAGGATATATCCTCACACTCAGGCCGCTACCGGAAAGTAACACTGGCGTTTTGTTACTTTCCCTTGTTTTATATACTGTACCCAGTACGGCCAAACGGCTAAATGGCTTGCTGTACCGCGTGGGGCACCGATTTGAAGTTGAGCTGTTAAAAACCCTTTCATTACTTTTGATGCCTATAGTATTTGTTAATTACAACACACCATCCATCAGCTCTGGCCCCAAACCATTACTGAACAAGCACTTTCAAACTTCAGGTGCACATGCGGCCCGGCGTCGTGATGGCGTGCATGTCACCGGATAGTATGGCTTTGCACCATGTGGCCTTACTGGACACAGCCTGCAGCAGCTGCGCTTCCTCGGAGGCTGCATGTGCCCCGGGCCGCGCAGCTGCCAGCAAGCCAGCAATGGCGGTGGCTCTGAAGTCCATGTCCAGCACCAGAAGCTCAGCGCTGTGTACCTCCACCTCGTGCAGCATGGCTGCCCAGACCGTGTCCTCTGGCGGTTCGCCATTGGTGGCATACTTGGTCCAGTGCTTGGAGTCTTTGCCCCTGCCCGCTGCCTGAAGGCTGACCTCCAGATCAGCGCTGCTCCTCCAGCTGCTCCACTCCACAATCCCCTCTGTGGCCCTGAGAACCGTCATCGGGAACAGTGTGTGCTTTGCAACGGCCTGGACCTCGGGGTGGTGCAGGAACGAGGTGGGGCGCCAGTCAAGAGGCAGGCTGTCAAAGTCCAGGATCTGGACGGCGGACGCGCTCGCGGTCTTGATGAAGAGCGGCGGCAGGATGAGGGTGCGGTTTGTTGCCACCGCTGCAGCGGTGAGGAATGTCAGCCAGGCGCGCTCGATCAGCCCATTTCGGTTGTACTCCCAGTTGGACACCGAGGAGCTGATCCAGCCGTCCAGCGCTAGGTACTTGCGGCGCCCGTCGTAGTAGTGGTCGTCGCCCACCCAGAACCCAAGCTCCTTCGCCACAATCTGCTTCCGCCGTGCGTCTGTCAGCGGGGCCGAGGTGAGCACGTGCACCGCCAGAGTGTTGGTGGCCATCCCAAAGGCTACGGAGCAGGCAACGGCGTCGGAGGGCAGGACGCGGACTGTGAGGCCAAAGTTCTGGTACTCGGAAAACACCTCCTGCTCGCCCTTGCCACATTTGGCAGGGTACTGGAACACCTCCTGCGGGACTGGCCTCGGGTAGGGCCTCTGGAAGGTCTGGCCGTGCACCAGGCACCGCATCACGTCCTGGTCAAACAGCTCCGGGTGAGCCTCCAAGGTGGCGGTAGCGGCGCGGAACAGCTGGGCGACGCCGCGCTCGGGGCGCGCGTACCACAGCCCGATGTTAATGGCGCCTGGGTTATTCAGGTGGCTGGGCAGGAAGAGGTCCACCGAGGGGTCGGCGAACATGTGCAGCAGCGGGGCCAGCATCCACACATCCGACTCAAAGAGTAGCACGTCGTGGCCGAGGTCCAGCAGCATCGCGCTACCGAGGAACTTGGAGTACTCTACCCGTGCCTTCACTGTGGTACCGCCCTCACTCGCCGGCAGCCGCACCGCGCGGCGGCCCTGCAGGCACGTAGCCGTCCAGCCAGCCTCGTCCATCGCGATGAACAGCGGCGCAGACAGCCTCACCTTGCGCATCATCGCCTCGATCTCGCCCGCCATTGCGGAGTACGCCGTGTCCATCAGCGTGAACGGTAAGACATCCTTGCCACCCTGCGGTGCCCCAGCTGCGCCCACCACCGCATCTATCTGCTCCTTCAGGGACATGCCCTCCAGCTGGGCGCACCGCTCAGCTACGCCCTCATCCACCGCTCCGTGGTTCCACAACTGAGCAGCCGCTGCGGTAGCGTTGAACAGCTCCACCCGGTGCGCAGCTTCTGCCAGCAGGGGGGCGGCCTGCGCCCACCGCTCGGGCTGCTTCGGGGGTGGGTCTGCGCCATCATGGGGGACTACATTCAGCAGCGCGTGCCACCGCGGGTCCATGTGCCGGCAGCTGCTGTCGTAGGGCAGGCACGCCGCCCCTGGAAAGAAGTACTTGTCGTTGCCAGTGCTGTGGGACTGGTGCTCGTGGTGCTTGGCATTGGTGTCTTCCACTAAGACCCGTGCTTGTGCATGATAAGGCTGATGCGCGCCCGCAAACAGCAGCAGCAGCAGCAGCGAGCTTCGCACTGCGCCAGGACGCCACACAGCTTCAGGTAAGCGAGGTGCGCAATGAGCTCCGGCATGCATACAACAACGTGTACAATAGTGGCATCTACATGAGTACAACTAGTCACATGGCTATGACTAGGTCTCGCACCAGGGTACAAGCAGGGGGCTTAGCAATGCCCTTTGTCAGCTACCTGCACCGCTATGGTATGTAAGCTCTCTTTTTGTTTCTCCCTCCTTCCCTTCCCTCCCGCGCGCCTTGAACAGTCGCAGTCGGTACTCGTTGCAAGCTTGCGGCTCGCGGATAAAATTGCAGCACATCTGTGTACTGGCTCGACGCCGACGTCTCGCACCCTCGCGAGTCGCGACATTCCCGTAATTAAATAGTAGGCGCTATATAAACCCTCAGTCGTTGGACTCGGAGTACTTCATATATACGCGTGATCGTCCGTCCAGCGCAGCCGGCGGAGGGCGCCGGGCAGATAATAACGCGCATTTGTACCCACTTACTCAGCCATACCTAGTATTACCTACCCTTCAGCGAGCCAGCAACAGCACAGTCGCGATATATAATGCCGTCATCCCCGTCGCGGCGGGCTAACTACGCCCGAGAAGCAGCAGCGGCAACGTTGCTCACCTTGACAGCGGACGCAGGTCATCTGTCCCCCAACTTACTCGCGTTGATGCGCTTCCTCGGTGTATTATACGGCGGCAGACCCACACCGGGGTCACACTTGGTCTGAGCGACTTTGCCTGGTGCGAATTAACTATGAGAATTTCGTGGCTCGCCGGTGGCGTGTGACAACGAGGGGCAGCGAGTGCGGTTGACGTGCAGATCGTCACTCAGGCATGTCAGACACCGCCCGCCGGCGCGCCTTGCGGAGGGCGGGAGAAATTGGGCGGGAGAAATACCCTGTATAGTATTATTGGGCGGGAGCAATTCGCGCGGCGGGGAGCGACTGCATCATAATATCCCCGTACATAAAAGGATTGTTAAACAAAGAATAGCGGCTTCGCCGCGATGAGAAAATGAGGCGGGGCCTTTTTTTTTTTCCCCGCCTCCGGCACAGGACTGGCACTGGCCCTTACCGCTGTGCAGGTACGGTTCATCGATTCGCATCTATTATATACTAATAACACTCGTATACCAGCATACCGATCCATTCATCATTTATGGTCTATGTGCAGATTGTTAATATTATTACGGTAGCTTATTATACAAACTGTGTGCACGAATCGTTACAGTAGGGACCAGTAGTTACTTTTAGTAACCGTACACCCGGGTCTACTCACTACAATCTCTTACGTTTCCGCCTGGTTGGCCCTGGACAGCCAAGACAGGGGTTGACTACAATGTCCAACTCAGGGCCTCGCAGGGCCTCGAAGGTCTTGTCTTAACCCTTCCAAAGGGTAGGTGGAGTAGGCGTAGGCGGTGTCTGACCCTCTACTCGGGTCAGCTACCCGGCGGTACCGGTACCGGTACTGCGCTGGCGTCATGTCTGAGAGCCCGCGGCGCGGCATGCGATACTGGGCAAGCTGGTAGCGACATGTAACCCCCCCTCCCCCCCCCCCCCCCCCCCCCCCCCCCCCCGCCCCACCACCCCCGCGCCTGCGCCGGACACGCACAAACGCACGTCAGGAGGCCCTAACATCCGCCTCTGCACCATGGATCTTTCAACTACAACGGTTGTGGGTGACACGTCCTCCACGGGCTTCGCCTCCGCCGCGGACGAGTGGACGATCCGCCGCACCGCCACCCTTTTGTGAGTGCCACCGCTGTCGCGTTGTCCATTATTCGGTGTCCGTGGCAATGCTGCGAGCGAGCACGGCGACCACGTTCGCGCTAAACTGCCTGCATCACAGTGAAGCTGCAGAAGCTGCACACCGGCGGGCAGCTGACGCCCCGCTCCCAGCCGCGTCCTGGCGGTGCACTGACGCGCCTCTCTCGCCTGGCAGCAGGGGGCAAAACATGTACGGCACTACCAACGGCACATATGGGAAATTCTGGGTGAGTCGGCCGACTGCCGTGGCGTGGCCCATGCTGAATACGCGGCGTTGCATCTCGCTCTCGCGGCGTCGCGTCCCGAGGACTGCGTGTCTCAGTCGTCCTGTGGTTGCGGTGCAGGGCGAGGATGGTGGGGTGGAGGCTACGACCCGTATGCGCAGCAGCGGGCTGGGGTTCGAGGGCTGGTACGGAACCCCTAAGCAGCTAAAGGGCAATTCCATGGGGCTGTCCGACACTGCCGTCACGACGCAAATCCCCCGTGAGTACGACGACCCGGTGGCTAAGAGGCATGTCATCCAGAAAGACCACTGGTTCATGGGCGCCAAGTACCCCAACCCACACACGCTGCGGGAGGACATCAGAGAGGCGTACTACACGGTGCGCGGCGGGCTGCCAACAGCAGGCGGAGAGGAGGCGTCGCGGTGATGGACCTTGCAGCCCCGCGGACGGCGGTCGCGCCCGGCGCAACACAATGCATGGCACTGGCACAGGCGCATGTTGGGAGAGGGCGGGCTCCCCATCACTGGGTCGTGCAGGGCGTTGAGGCACCTCATAGAATGGACACCCTTGGCATGGGGTGAAGTGTTGTAAGTACATGTGCATCATTTCGGTCGGTACGCTGCAGCAGCCACGTGACAGCTTCCGGGTCACCGCACTGCTGGAGGCTCATAGGACGTTAGAAAGGGAGGGGGTAACAGCAATGACTCAGGGGAAGAGGATGGATCAGATCCCCCCCCCCCCCCCCCCCCTCCCACACACACACACGCACACAATCACTTTCTGCATGTCGCACAACGACTGCGGGAAGAGCCCCTGCATAAAATGTCACCGCATCACCGCAGCATAACAGTTCTTAATGCAGACGCTTTCGGCACTAGTGTGGGCAGGACTGCTCCATGGACACTCATTAAGCAGCCGGGAAAGAGAGGAAGGGGATGCTCCACAGTGTGCTCCCTCCCCAGTTTTCCTTCTGGCCGCCTGCGGTGTACCTTGCTGCAGTACACACCCGCCAATATACTGCGTGCTATGGAAGCAAAACGCAAAGCTGGAAAATAAGGGCTGCCGCACTATGGATGATGATCCCCAAGGCAGACACAACAATGAGATGGGCAGGCAAGGAGGAAACAAGGGAGAGTGGATGGGCAAGGGGGCGGGGGTGGGGGGCACAGGGTACAGGGAGCAGGTGGGCGAGTTTCGCTTCTGGTGACGGCAGGCAAGGGGCAGCAGCCACAGTTCACAAGGGCGACTGGCTCCTTGGCTATGCATGATTACCCCCGCCCCCCCCTTTCAACACACACCACCCAGGACTTGCGTGGTTACGTGCTGCATCTAATATAGTTACACTGCCAGAGGAGACCAAGCACTCCCAGTGGAGTTTTGTCACTGCTGCTGATAGGGGACAGCAGGGTATGGAAACACTGGCATGAGGCATTCAGGCAGGCAGCCTACAAGACTAAGCTGCTCTTTCTAGGCGGAAGGCGGGTCCCCGGAAACCTTCAGTTTGTGTTGCGAGAAGAGCATGACAGGTCTGAAAGGTGCGCGATTGCTTTGCGCCGCCTCAGTTGACAAAGCGGTCCGCAAACCGGTCGTCTGACAGGCGGCATGACTCGGTCCGCCCAAACACCAGGTAGCGGTTGGCCGCCACAAAGTCGTACACGTTGTCGCGGAAGAAGAGGGGCAGCGGGAACGCGAGCGTGGTGAGCACCGGCAGCGGCATCTCCATGCGCTCCCCGATGCGCAGCACCGCCTCTGACTTGATGTAGCAGCCCCCTTCCTCCACCAGCACCTGCCACCAGCACGCAGAAGGCAAATCAGCCACAGACCCACCCCTCCGCCTGCGGCTTGAGTACCTTCCAAGCAAGTATCGAGCAGATGAGACCCCACGCCACCGAACTACTGACCAATTGCTGCCCAATCGCTCGCTGTCTCAGACGAGAAGTATTCTCATGCATAACATCTACTCCACACTGATCGCCTCGTCCAAAATCGACGCATAGTGCCACGAGCTGTTACTTCATGGATATCCATTCGCGCCACTACCAAATGAACCCCAACAAGCAATGCACCAGCACATGGTGTCGACGCACATTAACGAACAGGAAGCCTCATGTCGGAATCACAACCTACAGGAATATTCATACTAAATCACACATAGCAGCGCCCGGATTTGACCTATGGCAGGCAGGGCCGCTTCCTACTACCAATGCTATTATCACCGCGGCAACACTCGTACACCAAATTAGCGAGTGATCCTCGCTGCCGACGATTTCAGGGCGCGGCTCGGTGGGTGGCGGTGCAGGGCAGGGCGCTCACGATGGAGGAGATGTCCTCCGGCGCACGGCCGCAGCGCTGCAGCAGCGCGCGCCCCACATCGCTCTGCAGTGCGGCGAAACGCACGCGGCCCTGCTTGTCCCAGTCCAGGCAGAAGTTCACGCCGCCATTGCACCTACATCGCGTTGGGTGGGGCGGCGTGAGTCGGATGGCTGCAGGGCTGGGCATTGGCCGCCCTTACTGGGCGCAATGCCGGCAAGCCGTAGCCTCAATCCACCCCACGGCCCGGCATGCTCCCCTGATCTACCCCGCGCTGCGTCCACTCTAGCATCTCAGATTTAACGTTGTCTGGCTGAGTGAGGGATATATAGTGACTATGTTGCCGCTGAACTCCTGATGACGAGGTGTAATAACGGAGCGGACTAGCACGATATGACGACATACGAATACTACGAGATTGGGGTACAACTCCGATTTACACCGGGATTTAACGAACAGTAAGCACTGCCATTGAAAATTGAAATAGTTACCGATGACAGCAGCGAGATTCATATCGTCGTACATCAAATCTGAGCACCAGCTCCGAAACCATTTAGTCGCTACACTGCCCGGCGATCGATAGTGCTAGGAGCCTGCTCCCCCCCAAAGGGGGAGGGACGGGTGGGAGGGGACGATGCATCAGCACGCGTACATGTTGCAAACCCCATCGAAGAGCACGATGGGCCGCTTGTCCACGGCGAAAAAGTCCGCGGCGTCCCGCTCCACCGGCGCTGTTACCTCGCGCTGTGCGGCTCGCAGCGCCCGGGGAAGTGCGCCGCGCCGGCAGAGAGGCGCTGCGGTTCGCAGGGTGGAGGGCGCCGCGGAGGGCGTCGCGCGCACCGACTGGCGGACGCCGGCGGCAGCGAGGCCGGGCGGGAAGCGGGCAGCAGAGGTCGCCATGTGAGCGGACTACTAGACTGGCGAAAGGAGGTGGATGGATCTTGAAACCGCGGCGCGTATGCGATAGTTAATGAAGTTGTCGGTATAGGCTCGGGCGTCGGGGATGTGTGTGGGAAGGCGGGAATTTGAGTGCTGTCTCTGCTCTGCTGTCGACGAGTATGTACGGTACCAGCACGTACCAGTAGTGCTGCTGGCAATAATAAGGACGACTACGGCGACGATTGACCGCTTGACTTATCATAATAATATTAACGATATATCTACCGATTACGAACGGATACATTCTGGAGTACCCATCGAAGCTTGAAATTTTATTTACCCCCTTCCTGTCAGGTGCGCAAAGTTCGGGCCGTTCAGGAAAGCAAATATCACATCCCAGCTAGGCAGCAGGCTATTCACGCGCCGGTCATCTCGCGTTCATAGCAGTACGTGTATATCACCTGGAAGCCAGAGCGCACGCCACGTAAGCTGATTGCGCGCTCCAACAACGCGCCTCAACGACAAGACGGCAATTCCGCCGTACCGTACCGGCAGAATGCGCCCCACCAGTTTCGGCAGCGCGCGCTGAGCGCCACACGTCTTGAATAGCTCAGTGATGCGACGCCCGTCGCAGGCACACCGGCTACTACCGGTACCCCACCAGTCGCCGCCCAGCAGCAGACGTGCCATCCCCGCCCGCGTGTGCGGTCGCCAACCGCAAGGCTGCGGCCGGCAGTACACAGCGCTTTGTTTAGTCGCCCAATGCAGCTGACGCGCCCCCCAGCGGCCGCCAAGCTGCCGAGCAGCGCGACCGGCAGGTGGGCCCCTCCCTGCGCAACTGACCCCCCCAGGCAATGATTCACGCAACACCCCTCTTGTGCAAGAAACCTCCTCACGTTCAGGAAGCTAGAGTCTCTCACCCCATGGCGCGTTGTCCTGTCAGTCACGGGTGAGTGGGCGACCGGCCATCAGACTACCACCGCTTGACTCCCACCTAAAATTATAAAGAAATAATATGATGGTGAAACAAAATAGCGAATATGCCGCGAATGAAAAATGAACAGGAAAGGCCACGAGTAGGTTATGGTTTTCTTGTTTTTAATTCATTTGAGGGTGGGGTGTGTTGGGGGCCGGGGGGCTTGTGCGGTGTGGTGTGCTCACGTGCTTGGCCTCTGGCCAGGTCCCGGGCGGCGCCCTTGGGCAGGCCACAACGATGGCGCCAGGCATTGCGGGTGCGGGCGGCGGTGCCCGAGGCTAAGCCTGCGCTGGCGGAGACCTCAGTGAGCGAGCTCAAGCGGCAGATCCTGCATCACTCCGCCACGGTGGACCGCGGCCAGCTGCACGACCGCCTGGTGTCCAAGGCGTACGAGGGCAAGCGGCAGCAGCTGCGGGACACGGTGCTGGCGCTGTGCGCGGCGCAGGGGGGGCGGCGCTTCGAAGAGGCGGAGGTGGAGGGGGAGTGGGAGCTGGTGTATTCCACGTGCCAGCTCTTCCGCAGCTCCCCCTTCTTCATGGCCATCCAGTGCGCCTTCGACGACGCCTCCAAGTCCTCGCTCTTCTTCAAGCTGCACGACCTGCAGGTCAAAAGCTGGGGCACCTCCACCGTGGGCCGCGTGGCGCAGGACATCGCCTTTGACCGCGCGGAGTTCCGCTCCGAGTTTGACACCATCATCTTCGCGCTCACCGTCATCCCCATCATCGGCTGGTTCAAGCTGTTGCCCACCTTTGGCGGCCGCGTGGTTTCCATCGCCTCCGACCTCACTCTGGACCCCGACACCGGCCGCATGGACATGGTGCTCCAGCGGACACGAGTGGAGTGCGCCCCAGGTGCCCCGCCCCACTAATCAACAAATATGCAATCAATTGCGGACAACTGATTCTGATCCTATGTAAAATCCCAGCTTATCCCGATATGGTCAGATTTATCTCAATGACTCCTGGTTGATCTTATAATAGATCTCAAATAATAATTTTTTTGGTGCTGAAGAAGATTGGTCGTGACAAGAGAAAACAGAGTAATAATTGAGCAATCTTCCCTGCTATATGAGGCGCGCCACTCAACGTGCCCCCGTAACGCCCTTGCTTTGCTTTGCACATGACAGGTATTCCCAACATCAAGGGCATCCCGCTGCTGGGCCGCGCCCTCATGGACTCCGACTTCCCCGTGGCACGCGTGTGGCGGCAGCTGCCGTGGAACCGGGGCCGCGCGCCCGCGTGCCACGTGTTTGTGCGCTACGTGGACGAGGGCTTCCGCGTGATGCAGGACCCGGACGGCGAGCTGTTTGTCTACGCGCGGCCGCTGCCCACGCCCCAGGCTGACTGAGCCCCGCCGCCGCTCCTGCCGGATGCATGCGAATGAGCACTCCTCGATGACTCCATGTACGCAACTTGAGTTTTGAGTGTGCACACTAAGTGGGACCCCGGTAGGCCTTGTTCTCAATGTACGCCCTCCTCAAGTTGCAATCCAACAATTATGCAGTTAGTGTACTTTTTTGGCATCATCGCGCAGGCGGCTGCAACCCGACCATTGGCATGGGCATCATGAGGGTGCCACTAACTTTAACCTCAGACTAAGTACGGGCACCCGTTAAATTATATGCATATAGACCACTTCAGGTGACTATTTTCATTTCCGTGTGATATTGTTGACTTTATGTAAACGCTGGCGCTGCAGTCACACGGGTATTGCTTTGACATATCTATTGTTTTGTGGTCACGCGGGCATCAAGGCACACCTGCCCACAGTCCACTACCCGCAGCTCTTGCTCGAGATGGGGGCGACACCTTCGAGATGGGGGCGACATGTTATCCCGGCATAGCAATCGAGCGACACACCGCGCGGAACACAACGGGTAGTGCACTACCGGGGCAAAACTGTGCACTACTGGCTCTGGTGGGATTGAGAATGGGGTGGCCTGCCGGTCGGTGCGCTCAGCGGAGTGGATGACACCGCAGGTTGGGTGCCGCGGCGCAGTCAGTGACAACGCCAGTTGCGCAGGCCCACGTCAAGCCAAGGGCGAGTCCTGAATGGAACCAAGGGCCGGGCCCTTTTGAGGGAGACTGCAAGAAAGGGAATCGCACCCTGGTGTGAAGTGGTGGTTGACCTGCTGAATTTGCCGTTTTCTTTTGGTGTGTGATTGCCCTTTTAGCCCGGGTGCGGCGCCGTAGCTAGGCGGTGCCGGAGCGGCGCTTAAAGAGCATCAGCCGGCCTGCGCGCCCGGGCCAGTTGGGCAGCGGCAGCGTGTCGGCACGCACGAAGCGCTTCTCCACCAGTGCCTGCAGCTCTGGCGAGAAGGCGGCGCCGTGGGGTGGGCCGCCGGGGGGGCGGCAGTCCGCCCACTCCCCCACCAGCAGCAGCGCCTCGCCCGTGTACGCCGCCACCGCCGCCAGCCCATAGCCCCCCGCGCCGCCGTAGTCGGGCCACATCAGCACCAGCGTGCGCGCGGGGTGCGCCGCCACCGCCTCCGGGCCGCCTGCCGCCACGCCGGCAAAGGCGGGGGCAGTCCCCCCCGCCGCCGCCAACGGCTCGCCCTCCTCGCGGCCGCCCTGCCCGTTCCAGCGCCCCTCCCACGTGGGGCTACTCACCGCGACAATGTCCACGCGCATCTTGGCCAGCAGGGAGGCCCAGTAGCCCGAGCCTGCGCCGACCTGCACGACCGCCGGTGGGAACGGGATTGAGTCGTGGCACGTATGGTTCTTTCGACACCATGAAACATCGACTTTGATTTTGCGGTCGTTAACAAAACGCAGCTAATACCCCGGTTGGTTCTCTGAACTATACAGTATATACTCAGGGGAGCGAACTCGTGCTGATTCCTAGAGACAATCGTGACACCGTTTTCCCCGATAACAGACTGAAAAGCATGCATGTACAGCAAGCAGTAGGGCTAGGTGGACCTAGGAGCTCAAAGGAATGATGGGCTTGGAAAGGAGGAAAAGAGGGGGGGGGGGGGGGGGGGGGGGGTAAGGAGGGGGCTAATCGGACCTCCAGAAGCGGGCCATTGCGTGCCATCAAGCCGAGCGCAGCGCTGGTGGGCAGGTTGAGCGCGTGCGCCTCCGCCAGCGCCGCCCACTCGCGCCGCGCGGCGGCGAGGTCCGCCAGGCGCAGCGCGCCCGTGAGCGCCCACTGCGCCGCGAGGCGGCCGCCCCAGCGGGCGACCGACGCCAGGTGCTCCGTGAGCCCCGGGTTGTGCTGTGCGCCCGCCTGCCGCTGCAGCGCGGCCCAGTCCATTGCGGCCACCGCTTCCACCTCCGTCACCCTCCCCTCCGCCTCCGCCGCCATCGGCCACGCCGCCGGACAGGTGCGCGCGGCCGCCAGCCCCGCGGCATCTCCCTTTCCCGGCAGCGCGTCCGCCGCCCAGAGGTGGATGAGCCCGGCGGCCTGGACGAGCGCGCCCGGCGGAGCCGCCGCCGCCAGCGCGTCGCAGAGCCCCGGCAGCGCGGCCTCCGCGGCGTCCAGCGCGGGCGCCGCAGCTTGCAGCGGGTGGAACCACGGCGTGCCCGCCATGCCGCACATCCGGCACCCGCAGCGCCCCTCCGCGCGCACCACACTGCCCAGCACGGCGCGCAGCGCGGCGGCGCAGGCCGTGGAGGCGGCCTCCAGCGCGGCGGTGAGTGCTTGGCGCTCGCCGGCGCGCAGCAGCGCCGCGTACCGGCGCCGTGGGGGTATCGAAGCATCGTTGGCAAGAGCCTCCCTGAGAATCGCCCCACCAAGTGGCACCAAGCACCCTCAGGGGGGGCTGCATGCCCAAGCGAAAAGGACAGGGAAAGGGCGATGCGCGGTGCAAATTGCTCCGAAACCAAATCGAATGCTCCGAAACCATGGTTTTGATGCGCCGATAGAGCCACTGAGGCCTCCAACCCTAGGTAAGTGTCAGCCCGCCATTTGCACACGTGCCCCATTCTCACATCTAGGCACAACTCTTAACCCGAAAAATGCCATTACTCGTATACCCTTATCATGAACCTAATCCTTGAAGGGGATCCTGGGATATGCGGCGATGACCCATTTGTACACTACAAGGGCCAAATAAATACGGCGGCCATACATGAAGGTCATTGAACATACACCAGTCCACAATCCCACCCCACTGACGGCGGCACCATCGCGTGCCATGTTGATGCGAAGAGCGTAACTTGCACCTTCTTGGTTATATTTACGTCAACAACGCACTGGGTTCTCTAAACCAAAAGAGATTATAACAACTCTTAGGGTTTAGAAAACCCTGAGAGTCTCCAACCCTCATTGGAGTCCAGCTTGATGTCGTAGTAGGCAGTGATAAATAACTGTGTAATGTATCATCATGTGTATGCAGCTGTGCTCTAGGGTGCTGCGCCCCACCTGTCTGCGGCAGGAGGGGAGCGGAAACCGTCCAGCTTGCCAGACAGCAGGCGGTGCAGGAAGCCCAGCACGCGCAACTCCACCGCCGGTGCCAGCGGGTGCACGCCCAGCGGGCCGCCGCCTTCCGGTTGCACCGCCAGAGCGCCAGGCGTGCAGTGCTGGATGCGTGCCATGCCAAGCAGCGCCGTTGGCAGCGGCGATGCCGGCAGCAGCCGGTGCCGCACGATCAGCTCCGCTGTGCCGCCGCCCGCCACGAGCGCCTCCGGCCCCGGCGTGTGCAGCACCGTGTGCTGAGCTGGGCGTGCGGCGGCGGTGGCGGCGGCGTCCTCTGCGGCCAGAAGGGTGGTGTGTGCGGCCAGTTGGGCTGCTGACACCTGTGCTGGGGGACACAGCGGCAGCAGATGTCAACCGCTCATCGACCTCCTGCCTATCACATCTACCGCGCCGTCACTGCACACACACACACACACACTCACACTCACACAATATATATATATATATATACAAGTATATACATGCAGTGTATACGTATGGAAATAGAAAGGGCGGCTCTGTTAAAAAAACAGTGTATACCTGTAGCGAGAAGGTGATGACGCTGGCCGCGAGCTGGCCACCCGGCAGCGCGAAGCCAAAGGACAGCAGAAGCTGGTCGTTCCAGCTGTTTGGCTTGTAGTTGATGAAGGCTTGCTGGCCTTCCTTGTACTCCGCGCCCGCCGTGACGGCCACGGTCCCTGCGGCGCGGTCAAGCTTGAACAGCCCCGCGGGCGCGGCGGGCGAGTGGTTGAACATATCCACCCCCGGGCACAGCGCCATCGTGTGGCTGCCGTCAGCCTCCGTGAATTCCACGTACCTGCGGACAAGTAACAATGTATAGATTATTGCCTTTTTTCTTCCTTTTGGCTTTATTTTGATATTCACACGCGACATCTAGGGCTCCCGACTGCTAAGTAGTATCCACATACACCAGCACATGGCCGCGACGACTGGCGGCCGCGGTCGGGGGGCGTGTTCGATGGGCGGGTTGGGGCTCACCGTGACCAGTATATGCAGCGCGCCCACAGGTAGTCCGTGTAGCCGAGCCCCCGCGACTTGAGGAGATGCTGGAGCCCCGCTGCGTCCAGCGCAGCCGCCATTGCGGCAAAGTCCTCCGGGAGCTCCTCGCGGAGCTTCGTGCACTCGATGTGCACCTCGCTGCCCTCCAACAGCTCCGCCAGCTCCGCCTCCGCCCACACGAGCGGCAGCCCGATTTCCTGCACCGACGGCAGCGAGGCCACGTGTGCCGCCCGGGGGCTGCGCGCGCCCGCCGCCGCCTCCAGCATTAGGTGAAGCGCGAGCAGGTCTCGCGCCGGCAGCGTCTCGGCCGCCAGCCCGGCCAAGTCGGGGTGCGACCGCGCCGCCTCCACCGTCCAGCAAGCCGACAGCGGCACTTCCAGCAGCACGCTGCCTTGAGGCGCGTCGGCGGTACAGACTAGCCCGCGGCCACTGCTGTCGGCGGCGCAGTCGGAGAGCGCTACGCGCGCGGTAGTGGCGAACTCCATCCCGGGGCCTCAGCAAGCAGCCTCGAGAGCGGCGGCGGAGGTTACGGGTGTGTTGGGAGACAGGCAGGGTGCACAGCAGAGATGCTACCAAAAGCTGAGACGCTTCTCCGCGTGAATATGTAGCGACTTTGTACGTGTAGCTCTACAGCCAGGGATGATTGAACGAGAACGCGAGCATGTGGCAGTGGGTGCTGCTGAGGGAGGTGCGGATACGCAGCGGGTCGCAACCTACTCAAAACCGGCGGCCCAGCCGACACACGCTTGTCGAGGGGGTTGGTTACAACATGAGGACGAAGAGTGTCGCTTTGGCGGTCACTACGGGGACGAAAGAGGGAACAAATAAAAGCGTTTAAATGAAAGAATGCACGGACAGTACTGAGGGAGAGTGTATTCGCTTGCTTGTCGCGTCGCTCGCCCGAGGCGTGGCCGATGTCACCCGCTGGCACGCGCTGCTATGACGCTACTGCCATATACAATGACGACAGTATCATTCCCAAATTAACAATGCAATATATATTTGTTAAAGGCCCTGATGCAATATTATTATCTCTATTTGTAAGGATGAATGCCTCATACATCGACAACGAAATATTATGCACGATTCGTTGCGAACTTGTCAGAATCCTTATTTGCTTTTTTCGTCCCTACTGTTGATGGTCGTCCTGTTTGATGGTTCCTATCTCCATGATTCCGCTATAGATTCGTCTACATTTGACCTCTGATAGGCATAGCTGGTTCTCATTCGCAGTGTCATTCCTATAACCGCGTCGTCGTCACCCATTGGGTTGAACAGAATCCTGTGCGCCCCTCTCAAGATCCCGTCGACACGTGTCCAACGAGGACACAACTTTGCAGACACTTCAGGGTTCTCAACGCGGTGTGCAGGATACTCGGGGTGGTATATCAGATCGGCGTGCCCTCTCGACTCTCACCACCCGCTCCTTCCATTGTCATTCATTGCCCGTTCATTGAAGATACATGACCCGCTGCTCGCTGTACAAAGCAAGAGAATGCCACCATGTCCCTGAGAATCTCAGCTTAAAATTACAAAATAAGACTCGGGAGCACCACACAGGTCATGGCGCATGGGCATGGTTGCGGCAAGGCGCGATAAGTTAGGCTGTTAACATGCAGAGGGGGCAGAGGGGGGGGGGGGGGGGGGGAGGGGGGGGGGTCCACAGTGCCATACACTGATGCCATGCATCGACAGTGCTGTCGGTACACAAGGAGATCTTCAGGTCCACATCCGCCGGTGGGTGCTGTATGATTGCGTGAACCCTGGCAGACCGCACAATACGGCCAATCCACCTCCGGTGTCCAGGCAGGACGGGGCTCCAGGCAGCCACTTTTTCTGACATGTTCAGTCCTCCTTCACCCACCGGTTTTTTCGCAGGCCAAACAGCGCGCGCCCAAAGATTTGCGAGAAGGCCTGTCAATGCGGATGCGGTGGGTTAGCCTCACGGAGTGGTGGAGACATGCTGTATAGGGGAGGGAGGGGGGGGGGGGGGGGGTTATTGGTGGGCGCACCTTGGGCTTGGTGAGGTACTGGATGTAGGTGGGCTGCGCCCCGCCGTTACCGTTGCCAGCGCTGCTGAGCACCTGCCGCATGCGCGGCACGAGGAAGGTGGCCACGTCCTCCGCGGGCTCCGCCAGGCAGTTGATAAACCACTTGGCCTGCGGCGTGTTTGCGCCCGACATGAGCAGCTCCGTGGTGACCATGCCGGGCGACAGGTTGTGCACCACCACCTTCTCCGCGCCCTGCGTCTTGAGCTCCGCCTGCAGCGACTTGCTGAACTGCTGCAGCCCGCGTTTGGTGGCGCCGTACGCGGCGAAGCGCGGCGTGGGGCTGCCGTCCGCGCCCGCGCCGTCCATGTTGAAGATGTGCCCGCCGCCGGGCTGCGCCTTCATCACGCGGATCGCCTCGCGGCAGCAAAGCATGACGCCCAGGACGTTGGTTTCCACGATAGAGGCCAGGTCAGAGTCGGCGGCGTCCGCCAGAGGGCCATAGTAGTAGGCATTGGTCCCTGGTGAAACAGAACATATATATTGGAATCACTTTGTAGCCAGAGCAGAACAAATACACCAGAGGGCTTGGTCGCTACTAGCTCCATCGGGCTCTACCACTACCCTTTCAGAATCCACGCGCGAGGGGTGGAGTATGATCCTGTCGGTCGTCCGGTTTGATTCATGTGAAGTGGTGGAGTGGCAAGGGTTACCTGCGTTGTTCACCCAGATGTCCACCTGTCCGAAGCGCTGCGTCGCGAAATCCGCCAGCGCCGTCACGTCCGAGCCCTTGGACACGTTGCAAGCCAGGCCAGCCACGCGGCCTGCCCCGTGCGCGGCGGCTAGCTCGCGCACCGTCTCTGCCACCCGGCTGGCGTCCCGCGAGGTGATGACCACACGGTCGCCGCGAGAAAGGAACTCCTCCGCCAGCGCGCGCCCGATGCCCTTCGTACTGCCGGTTATCAGAACGGTGTAGCCGCCGTCGGCGGCGGGGGGAGCCTCGGAGGACGCCGCGCGGCCCTGCTCCACCGCTTGAGCGAGCTGAAGCTGAGATTGCAGACCCAGGGGTGGCAAGGGGTCAGTCCACTAACGAGCCATGCAGGCGGACAGGCCAACGGGGTGTTTTGTTTTGTTTTTTGGTTGCCCTCATCGCGAGCAGTGGCAGGTCAAGCTCGCCAAGCGATGCTGGCTGCAGCAAGCCACGCCGCTTCGGGCGGCGGGGGGGGGGGGGGGGGGGGGGCGATGCGGCTCGCGATACTGGCGAGAGGGGACGCACCTTGCTTCGGCGGGTCACCACGGTCACCGAGGGTTCGCCACGGACCGCTTTTCGCCGCCCGGCCGCGGTGGGCAGTCGCGCGGGAATTGGGCCTGACGAAGGCCGGCAACGCCCCGCCCGTTTAGTCGCTGTTGCCGGATGGCTTGTGCCCTGGCCCAGCGTAGCGCGGCACGGCGCTGCGAAAGCCATGGCTACGCGCCCTAATTGGTACCCGGGTAGTGATGCGCGGAAAACAGGGAAAGCGAAGTACTACGCAGGGCAGCTGAAGCCCAGGAGGGAGGACTGGTGCTCCTGATGTATGGTTGCCGAGGGCGGTCCGCCTCTCCCCCGCGCGAGCGGATCATATTGCGACAGCGCGGCTGCGCCATGATGGGTCGTCGTCCTCGAGCGCCAGCCCGCCTGCCGACACATCAGGTCCATACGAGTCGTACAGTACGAGACCAGTATCAGCACTGTTGGACCCAGGGTACCCCGGTACCCTGAATCCGCTTTTTCTCTCTGTGAAATCCGCATTTTTCAGTGCTGAACAGCTGGCTGCCGTACATGTGCCTAATTTGGGCCGTATGGCAAAAGTACGGCATTCAGTTGTTACCAAAGCGTGGCACCAAGACATCTTTGCATTGGCATTCTTAGACGGAGAGGTGTCCGTCCTAATTGACACCTAGCAGGCTGATATAAATTGCCAGCCTCGGCTCCTTGTAATTCAGTCATCTGCTTTTCCAGAAATATAATTCCGACTCACCCTTTCTCTCTCGTGACAGTGCCACTCAGCCATCACCACGGCGTCAGCGACTACCTTTCGTCCATCGCCCACGGCTCATAGCAGCCCTTTGCCTTCCCAGTTTGCATCTCGCTTGCTGGCACTCGACGTGATTCGACGCATGCATGCCGACTCTCGCCGACTCTCTTTCCATCAGTGACAGTGCCACTCAGCCATCACTTCGACAATCTCCCTCCGACAAGCACAATATTAAAGCGAGGGCCTGCAAGACCACACAGCAGACTGCGACGATACCTGTAGCGACTACATGCTCATTGTCATACTGTACACCGGAAGTTTCATACGTTCTCGTAACTAGCAGAGTCGCCAGATGGCAGTCAGATCAGCAAAGTAAGCCAGGGAAGTGAAGACACAAGTACTGTGATTCGAGACGGCGCACTCCACAAATAAAACAGAGGTTTCAAGGGAGGTACCTGGTACGCAAGGGAGATTAGCCGAAAAGTTCGGAGGCTTACTTACACGGAAGGGCGGTGGACTTCCGGCAAAGAGTAGCACAATAGGGAGGGAGGCCGGGTTGTGCGGGCGGCAGGAGACCAGCACAAAACTAACATGGTGGTTCCATCTAGCGGACGATGATGGTATAATAACATCCGTCGGGTACTGGGGTGACCGATGTTTTCTCCGAGGGCGGCACACAAAGTACTTCGGCATTTCAGTGCTAAAGCACCGATGGACAAGCCTGTTGGCGGGCGTGGCGCAGAGGCCGCCACGTCACATTTGCGTGGCGCAGAGGCCGCGGGCAGCCGGTGTTGACCCGCACACCCTAGGTTTAAGGGAGGGGAAGGATTCCCTAAGAACACCGCTCTAAACATTACAAAGCTAAGTAGGAAAGGGAGAATACCCACCTTGGTCTTCGTGACTGCGGAAGAGGCGGGGCGGCGCCCAACGGAGCGGGGGCGCTGCCGAGAAGGCTGCGAAGGACTACTGTGGGAGCGAACGAGCCAAGCAGTAGCACGGCGGCGCGGATAGGAAGCTTAGTCGGATCGATGTAGATTGTTGATTACCGCAGAACTGTGGGCCCATCCGTGCCCCCTGGGTGGCGGATTGCTTGCGCCCGACGCCGCTCCCTCCCGTAAGGAGTGCGAGGTCTACACGAAGCCTTCCGGGGAGGGGGTGGGGGGGGGGGGGGGGGGGGGGGGGGAGCTTGATTGATCCGGCCGACGGCCCGCTTGAGCCAGTTGCCGAGGGTAGGGCGTTCCATGTAGGCGGGGCGGTGGGGTAGCAGCACCGTCGCCGGGAATAGAGCGCCCGGAATCGGTCGGTTGCTTGGTGGAGGGGGATGCCGGAACGCTGCATTGCGCGGTAGATGACGAAGCGGCGCAGAAAGGCTGTCCAAGTGGGCACGGCGGCGGCAGGGATTTGAACTAGGGGATTGAACCCGTCTCGACGATTGCGGTGTCCCGCCTTCTCACGGTTGACGAAGAAGTTTATGTTGTGGCTGTCGTCGGCCATGTCGTGGAGTCGGCAGGGACTCACCACGGGAGTATAACATAAACGTCGAGCTGATTGTTGCGTCGTTGTGAAGGGTGTTGCCGTAGTCGGTGCGTGGTGGGCGTGGGAAAGGTAGCATTGTCGAGGATGTCGGTGATGACGTCGGAATGCAGGGGCCAGGGCGCGCCGAAGCTCCTCGTTGGTCTTGAGCGGACGGATTTGAAGCGCGCGCTTCATTTCCATGGTGGTTGGACCGGTAGCTGGGGCGTCATTCCGACGGGTGTGACGCATGACGGTGTTGATGACGGAGAGGTAGGGCTGCAGAGAGCATGTGCCGATGGTGCCCCGCTCCGCAATCCATGCGAGGTATTAGCGGACGGACATTGCCTGCTCAGTGTAGTCCATGGAAGATATCCCCTCCTGGTCGACGCAGAACTCAGCGAAGATGATTTTGCCGTCGTAGTTCAAGTAGGTGCTTGCCGTGAGTGGTGTAGTCAGGAGGCCGAGCACCTTCATTGGCGCCCCAGTCGTCCGTGCCGCACATAGCTTCGATGCTGCCTCGCATGAGCTCGCTCCATGAGGCCTTCGCCTCGGCGTCTGCGATGAAGTACGTAGGGGTCTTTGTGGTGCGACGGACGCGCCGAAACCTGCCGTATGCCGCTGCATGGTTCGACGATGGCACTCGTGGGGTGGTGACGACGGGGCGCCATGAGTAGCGCGAAAGTGATGCCATAAAGGCAAGGTACGGTAGCCTATGACGTCGTAACGGGGGTCGCGCGGGTACTTACTTGGCCCTTCGGGCCGCCCACGAGAGGCCGTTGCGTGAGCGACGGGCAAAGAGGGATAGCGCTACATGTCGGGGTGGGCGCGCCCGAACGGAGAGTCGGTGTAGACTCGTGATGTAGAAGGACATACTGAAGCCGGAGGGGTTGACTCCGGCGATGAGGGTAGGGGACGGACGACGCCCCGGACATGCTGGTCAAACATTGTAGTATTAGTTAGCCATTTTTATTACATACTTAGTTAGCCATGAGTGAGGGAGTCGCACTCATGTTGACGACTGCGATACAACGTTGCTTGAAAACGCTCCTCAAAACGCAGTTGCATGGGGTCGGCACGGCGGATCACCCCATCATCCGGCCGTGTCGGCCGTCGGGGTCTCGGCCTTCGCCTTGCCCTTACCAGTGTCCTTGGTGACGTCCTTGGCGAAGGTGGTTCGTGACCTCGCCGTCTCGCGCGCCGGTCGCGCGTTCTTGAAACTGTCGCTGTTGCCGCCGCCGCCGTCCCGGTCGCGTACTCGCGTTTGTTGCGCCGGGGGCCGCCGCCACAGCGCTAGCGGGCTTACGACTTCGCAACGCTTGAGATTTTCGCATCATAGACGCGGTCCTTGTAGAGCTCGAGCAGCTCGGTGAACTCGGACGACCCTTGTTCTCGGTGCCGGCGCGGACGTAGATAGCGCTCCCGCACGACTTCGAGGGCGAAGGTGTCGCCGTGCATATGAGTGTCCCAGTGCTTGCGAGGGTAGGCCAAGCGGAACCGATGACCGTCGTCGACGGCCTCCATGCTGTAGACGACGGCCTCGAGCCGTGTCCGAAAGCAGGCGTAAATCCGTCGGTGACGCACGCCGTAGCCAAACAGCTTGCGCAACTCGACGGCCATGCCGGCGATGAAGGCCCCATAGCACGTGGCGTGGTAGTACTGACGTCCGCTGCCGGTTGATGACGAGGGACACCAAGCAGGTAATCGAGCACGCAGTCGAGGGCGAGGGGGGGGGGGGGGGGGGGCGGGCGTCGCCGCCTCCCGATCTCGAAGCTGGGCATAGCAGTAGCGACAGCGCTTTTTCAATCAAGGTAGTGGGGTTCGCTCGAGGGAGCGAAGGTCGCACGGACGTTCTGGTCCACATCAAATGTGCGGGACTCGTTCTCGCCCGGAATATGGCGTCCTCTTCGCCGGCGGCAGCCGGCGTCATATGAGTCTCTTGGGGAGCGAAGAATCTGGAGAGTTGCTCTTGGATGAGCCGTCTCATTTTCGCGTCTTCCGCCTCACGACGCCCCGCCTCGATGCGCGCTTGAGCAGTGGCTGATGTCTCGACACCCCCGACAACCGCCGCCTTGTTATTGGCGTCGAGCGTCTTGAGGCCGGTGGGTGAGTTGCTGCCAAGCATATCATAGGGGTCGTCCGGGAGGGGGCCACGCGGGGAAAATAGAGAGAGAAGAGCCTCATCAGTTTGAGCTGCTCATGAAGTAACAACGAGAGCGGAAAGGGGAAGATTTTGTACCGTTTTCCGGGCGGGCTGAGAACTATGGATGGCCCAAAACCGCGAGTTAGTGTTGCGCGGGCAGGAGGCCAGCACAAAACTAAGAGATGAGTAGCCCCATCTAGCGGACGATGATGGTTATATAAGATCCGTGCGTTGGGCATGCTTGAGAGGCCGATGTTTTCGCCGAGGGCGGCATGCAAAGTACCGTACTGCGGCATTTAAGTGCTAAAGCATCGACGGAGCCTGCCCGGTGGGCGTGCATTATTGCTCTGTGGCCGCCACGTCAAATTGGCGTGGCGCCAAGGCCGCGGGCAGCCAGTGTCGACACCCGCATACCCTAGGGTTAAGGGAGGGAAGGAAACCCCAAGGACACAGCTCTAAACGTAACTTTAGACTGACTACGGGTGCATTTCAAATGCAATGGCGACGGGATCGGTCCGATATTGGTTGAGTTGAAGGTTTTTGGAGCCGGGCGACATCGATCCTTGGCTCGGAGCACCCTACTCTCACTTCCCCCGCTCCCACCCCCGACCGCTCCCCGGCGCACTGCTCTGAGTTGCGCTCCTCCTTTGAGAAAAATCAAGACATAACTTTGTTTAGCTTGGCCATAGCTGCATATGCCGCTGCAGTGTCAAGTTCAGGCACATGATGAAGCGTCCATCATAGCATCCCTGGTCAAGCGGGAGCTATTGCGAGCGCCATGTGCTCGTCACGCTGATGCTTATTGTCGTCGGCGAGCAAAGCGGCTTACTGCTCTTGCTGACGCCCGATCCCAGCGCGCAAGCGCGCACGAGAGATATGAATGAGCTGCATCAAGGCCATTAGCGCAGTATTTGATGTTGTATTGCAATTGTATTAGCGGTATTCAAAATTCTTGATATCCAACTCTTTCGAGAATTTTTGTATTATGGGGTATTTTGATGATTTGTCCAAGAATATAAAGCAAGGGGGTATTTATCCTCCGTGTGTCGTCTAATTATTGAAATTACAGACCGGTCCACTCAGTAAGCATAACTCGAAACATTCGTGTCAAAATCATTATTTTGGTACTCAACTGCATTGTATACAAGAATATACGAGTTATGTCGAATTCCAGAAGCCACAAAAATGTTAGATTTACGAAATATTAGTTACAATGTGCCCGTAATCTCCCAAGAGTATTTGTATGTGTACAAAGAAATGTTGACAATGAGTAATTGTGGAGTAGACATTATACCGGCGGCGGTATACCATGACATCTACCGATGTTATATACATTGACTTTAAAACGACACGCCATTTACCAAATTGCGCGTCTACTGTTGTATATGCGCGCATCTGATTTACATGTACAATTGTTTGATTAGGACCTCACAATCATAGTCTTATGCATTTAGCAGCAGCAACGCAATAGTAGTTCACTACTGCACTACAGTGCTACTCTCCCGATATATAGCCAATGTACATGATGTATTTATTAAATAATGTGCCTTCTCTCCCTCTGCACCTTCTCCCTCTCTCTCATCCCCTCTCTCTCTCTCTCTCTCTCTCTCTCTGCTCCGGAGGTTCAAAACATGATAGTTGGAAAGAATAGGATGTCGACGGTATTTTGGATGTCGACGGTATTTTTTTCAATACAACACAATCTCGCATTGACATCCACCCAATGGGCGTCATCAATACGTTTATACGTATGCTGCTTGTAATGCGTTCTTCATGCTGTGTCGGCGGCCGAACTTAGTCGCTATGTCATAACAAAAGTGCTTAATATGTTATGCACTTATGTAATGCCAGCAGCATAAGTCCGGCACTACCGGAATGCCCAACCCTGGGTTGTGCAGCCCTCGTAATATTTATTTCTTACCCAAACAAGATCATAAAATATGAATAATAGCGACCATTACATCATTGTGGGTACTGATGTGAAGTAATGCGCCGTAAGTAAATACTGAGTGCGGAGTGCCCCATCATCCCCATCAGCATCCGTACATACGTACATACCATACCGCGCACCGTATGTTACGGTATATACACCCCTAGCACAAATTTCTTCTTTGCCCCCCCCCCCCCCCCCCCCCCCCCCCCTCCCCCAAAAACAAATCACACAACACGCGGGAATTCACGTTACGCGAGTTTATTACAGCAATGTTATTGGACGCCGTTAAACCAACCGCAGGAACACTCCATAGTTCTCGGGTGCATCGTCCTAAATACTAACTGATTGAAAAGTTGAAATTGACATTTCGCCACCATGGCAATTATTATTCCCGTGCGGCGCCCGCACCAGCGCGCAGTCGACGGCGAGTTCATACACGCGCGTTTTTCATTTTTCAATCGCTTACTCCCTCTCCCTCTTGGTGACACTAAAATATGATGGGGATTATGAATGTCGCAGTTCTCATTATACATACAATGCGAATAGTGCGTTACAATACATTATATTACAACTCATATCATTTATGGTGTACCGGCAGTATATCACTACTTATGCCTATCTATCTTTCTATCTATCAATATATCAATCAATCTATCTATCTATCTATCTATCCATCCATCCATCCATCTATCTGCCTATCTACCTACCTATCCAACTATCTATCTCTACATATTATCTATCGATCTATCCACCTATCCCTCCCTGCCTCCCTCCATCAATATATCTATCTACCTACATACCTACCTATCTATCTATCTGCCTATGCAATTGCTATCTATCTATCTATCGATATGTCGATATATCTACCTACCCATCCATCCATCCATCCATCCATGAATCCATCTATCTATCTATGTATCTATCCATCTGTCTGTCAGTCAGTCAGTCAGTCAGTCAGTCAGTCCGTCAGTCCGTCAGTCAGTCCGTCTGTATGTCTGGCTTTCTGGCTGTTTGTGTCTATCTGTCCGTCTGTCTGCATGTCTGTATGTCTGTCGGCATGTATGTATGTATGTATGCCCGCATGTCTGTCTATATGTAGGTCTCTCTCTCTCTCTCTCTCTCTCTCTCTCTATATATATATATATATTTATATATATATATATATATAACTGTATCACAAGCATATGATATCATATAATTGCAAAAATGCAATTTCGCCATAGCATATGACATAATATATAATGCTAAAACGTTTATTCGCTACTATGATTGCGCACGTGCGGGTAGTCGCTGAATCACGAAACAATAAAGCGCGCGATATATCATTCTTTGTTACATTAAGAGCATATATTTACTACTATGATTGTTTAGTGTATCATAGCAATGCCAATTTATAATACTCATGATTTCAGCAGCATATTGATAATTATCATGCTTGGATACAGCTTATGATTCCTGACGCGTTTTCAGGCAATACAACATATGAGCTGTATGTATTTGGGTGGTAGTGTTGGTTTCACTGTTTGTTTCGGAGCCATTTCAACTACGTGATTGGCGTCTCTTATATGTTTGTATTAATACTACAATTAACACGCTGCCGAACATCATGATTTAGACAACACTATTAGCTGCTTCCCGCCGTGCAATATAGATGTGCATCGGCCGTGCGCCATGCTGCATCCGGCGGCGGTTCCAAAAACAAATATTCGTATTGTTTTGTCGATTCCGGAAATAAGCACCGTCGTCCGCAATACTAACAAGAGCAATAACGAGCTTGCTTCCACCGCGATGCGGTCCTATCTGTTCAATCCGTCGCCAGCCCCTTACAAATAAATAAAGGTGGGCCGACGACAGCATATATATACACTCACAACGCCGTTCGGTTGTGATGTATGTTCCAGCAACGCAGCAACTACATTATTTTGACTCACAGATGCTTTAAGGGTTGCTGCTGGTTTTGAAGCAGTTTCAGTAGCAACACCCACCGTTCCGTTAATATCGAGTTTCACGCGCGAGGTCCCTATCTTTGCTACCCAAAGCTGCGTGTATATAGTCACACGATATTGACGACATATACCGTTTATTAGTAATTCTCGGCGCGGGGCCAAAATGTACACACTACGTATTTTTTGCTTGTCAGTGCGAATTATTTTACACTGCTATAGTATTGTGAAATGATAAGTAGTAGTCTGCGCGGTATTAAATGCTACGTATCAGGGAAGATGAGGATTCTTAAGATGCTCAAATATGAATTAGAAATCGCCACATTTTGAGTTGTGGACATACAACGTGCTACTTGTACATAGTCCGTCCCCGCCATCACTGCAACACCATGACTTTGGCTAGAGTAGGTACCACATGGCGCAGACTCTCCCGTCTATCATGATGGAAGTTCGTTCGGGAATTAAAATAGAATGGAAATCGAAATAGAAAAGATAAAAATGTCATGATAATTTGTCTTTTCTGGAAAGAAATAAACTGACATATACATCAGTCATATTATTATTGCGAATTGATTTTGGATATATAGCGCTAAGGACATTTTTAATATTTTTGTGTATTCCCCATTTCCCCCAAAAAGTTTGCTTACGTTGTTTCAAAATAGACACCAAGAAAGAACGCGTACCAATGCACTGCGACAATGAGATCACGTCAACGATTGCTACATTACATACACGTTACTACTAGTACGATGAGTACAAGGCCCGTATAATATATCGACGTCATGGTAGTACAAGTATTTGAGTAACTACTCATGCTCATTGCAAGCGGTTTATTGTAACATGGCAGAAGGGTGGCAAATTTAGACACAGGCATGCACTGCCATCTACCATATAAATTGCGAGGTGAGTCTGTGCGTGCGTGAGTATGTCGCCGACTTTCGGAACGCATAGATCATAAGATATATCGACCGTGTATCCGTTGTACACCTCCACATAAGTCCGGGTTCTGCATTTTCGATCGCAAAGCGCATGCATGGGCGAGGATAACGCCGGCTTCATGTGCATACTTGCTAACTACAATGGGAATAGTTCGGGCGAACGCCTATTGTGCGCTTTTTACCCACCCGCGTGACAACACGACCATTTGTGGGCGCCCTTTAAAAAACAAGAAATCGGTGCATGATGCGTTGGCGCGGGAAAATTGCGGGTTGCGCCAACCGTCCAAACCTAGCTAGCTTTGAAAATAGCGGCACTCGTCGCACCAAACTCGGTGAATACGGCCCTTGGCATAAAGTTGCACACACCGTGCGTGTAGGGCACTGAAAGCATGTCGCTATATGCACGACGTGACACCCCAACGACAAGTTGGCCAATGTGGGGAGCAGTTTTGGGTCGAAAATGCTGTTGTTTTTGTGGCGAACACACGTAGGAGAGGCGCTCGATGGACCCCTTGGCGTAGGGTGATGCCCTACTATGGGGGCGCGTGGTGGAATGCCAGTTGCACCGTTTCGTGGGCGGGGTGGCGCGGTAGGGGCGTGGACTTTAATTAATATGAAATTCCTTAAAAAATGCTGTGGAAAATGGCATTTTGGCTGATAGATGTGTTTATCACTAGGAGGCGGCACATGCCAAGTGTTGGTGGTTCGTGGTCATCCACACACATAACTCTCTCGCACAGCCGGGTATGGGGCTTAGACACGGACTTGGCGCAAAGCCACGCGCCCGACATGGGTGGGCACATGAGGCAGTGAGGGGCAACTTGGATGATCATCTTTGGGGATTTTTCCGGGGCCCCCAAAAATCGAAGTTTTGATTTTAGAATATTGTTTTCGACGCAGATTTGAACGAGCAATCGCGTGGTATTTTTAAAACGTTTTTTCTGAGCAAACCCTGAGAAGTTATAGCGTTTTAAAGCCAAGGGGGTGTTGCTGAGCGTGGCCGACACTGATGCCATGCCAGTATCGCAACGCCACATGTACTCGCCGCCGCCCACACGGCTGCACCCCAACCAAATGCACCCGAGCCCCTCGCCAATGTGTTTCCTCACGCGTTCATGGCCATCCCGCCGTTTGGTTGCCTATTCACGCGCGTCGGCGTGTGCGTGATACCGATCATGGTTTTGTTGCAGGCGACGCCCATCCACGCACCAAGTGCAGCGTGACACTGCTCTAATCAAACGTCTTTAAGCTTCGGTTTGAACCACTCGTCATGCATGTTGTATAAAACCCTCTGAGATTCCAGGGTTTCATCTCATATACCCTACGTTCAGGTACCCTAGACTTCTGAAGTCCTAAGACTGCCGAAAAGGGACCCCAAACTTTTGTGCAGGGGGGTAGATTCCGTCGATTCCCCCTTATGAATTATGATCATAATTCCGCGCCGGCCAAAATAACCGTCGCGCTTACTTGCTGACTACCGGTACGGGTACCGGTTGGCCGATCGGCCGCCCCCCGTCGGGCCGGTCGTCGCCGTTATTCGACAGGTCTACGTCAGGACCGGAGCCGGACGCTGGACTCGGTACAACGTCATCCGTCGCCGGACGACCGTCGCCGTTGCCGGACGGACGCCGGGCCCCGGGCGGACGCGGGGCTGTACAATATATGCAGCGACTACTACGATTGATCCTTATGACTCTCTCGATTCCAAACTCCTGCAGCAACGGGTCTACTTGTTATACATTGATTGCCACCTATGAACTAGCCATGTAGTAACCCTGGTATGTATGATGCCCGTTTCACAAATATTTTTACCATAAATTAATATACAGTAGTACGATATTTATGGGAAAGTGTACATCGGCACGCCACATATCACTACAGATATATAGTACATATCGTATACGCGCCGCGAGCGCAGCCAGATTGCTACTATTATTACTACTATTGTTGTTATTATATTATTATTACTGCTGCTGCTGCTGCATGCTCTATGTATACTGTGACAGTGAGGTCCGAATAAAACAATCGTGTATATACAGCAGCTGCTGTACACATGCGCGCATATATATACCGCAGTGGACGCGCAATTTTGTTAGCAGTGGCGTGTCGTTGTTAAATAAACGCATATAATACCGGCAGATGGGATGCTATAGTCGCTACCGCCTGTACGTCACTCCAGAACCACTCATTGTTTTTTTTTTCGCCCCCGGGACAGGACTGGCACCAGTGAAACCCTTGCAGCGTCTCTACGACGGCCGTTTAGGCAGCAATCCAGTTACGGAAAGCCCTGGGTAGGCGACGCTCCGTTATAGTCATCAAGCAAATTGCCGAAGCATTTCGCAAGACTAATTGGAGGCCAGTGACGGAATTTCCAACACTGTTGGATCACCGTCTAAAACACTGCCATCAAAATACCCGGCACTGACCACGAAAGGTCCGCCCTACCCGTTTGGGCGTCGGCCCATTCGAGTAATGCGAGTTGGGGCAAGCCCCAACCCGCGGAGCAAAGCATTTCGGGAGTGCGATACATGTGCAACAAAAAAGGCAATGTGAGGGAGGGCCCGACGCCATAGCTGGAAAAATTTCCCATTCCCAGTAAAATCCAGGGCGCCGTGAAGGGAGGGGGGGACCCCGCCCAAAATAAAGGCAGTTAAGTCCTCAGGCGTTGACGCACTAACCTGACTACTAATAAAATCCCTGAACTCCGGAACTAACAACCCAAAATTATGACGGTGATACCCCCACCGCGGGCACTCCACCAACATATGTTCGATAGTCTCAGATTCACCTCCGCCACATGCAGGGCAGTGTTCAAGGAACCGCTCAGGCATGGCATGAATCCGGGCCAATCGGCGGGCAGTGGGAAATACTCGGGTGCGTAATTGTATCATAATGTGCAACCCGGCCACAACCCCCGCGGGGACACCCACACCGTACTGTGGCAACGGGTTTGACGCATAGGACGCCTGGACATATATACCCCAGGTGTTATTGCGTGCTAACGATACCGACGATTCGTAACGCGCCCACACCGATGCCTTTACTAGTTTAGCGGCATCGCGCGCGGCTAGTGACCTCCACTCAAGTGGAAGGTGCGCCCCCTCAGCTAGCCCTACGTTCGCCCTAGCTAGTCGATCTAACCACCGCACAGTCCCCGACGTCCACGTGTTAGGGCGCGCCCGACTTGGCTGATCTACTAAATGGGTTATACATGTATTCAAGTCGGATGCTTTAAGGAACGCCCGAGCCCGTGCCGCAGCGGCCGTAGCCTCTATGGGCGCAATATCCAATTCCCGCATCATCGGTGCAGTGGCTACCCCAGGGGAGTTTTTACCTACCCCAATGAGACAACGCAAGCACTGATTGAGTACAGTTTGTAATTTATTTGCGCCGCTAGTTCTATCCATGCCCCATACTTCACACCCATAAGTTAAAACCACTCATTGTATGTCAGCATTTTATGTACACACACAATTACTCTCGGGAGAATACGGGCACATTGTAACTAGCGAATAGTCGCTGCTATTTCGTAAATCTAAAAATGTTTTAATGGTGGCTTTTGAATAAATTGGACAACAGAGCGAATTCGCACGTCCTCGTAGACAATGCAGTTGAGTACCAAAGTAATGATTTTGACACGGATGTTACGCCGAGCTATGCTTCCTTCGCGACCAGTGGGCCGGTCTGGAAATTCAATAATTAGACGATATATACGGAGGATACATATACCATGATTTATTTTTCATCGACAGAATCATCAAAGTACCCCCGAAATCTATTAAAAGATCTCGGAGGACACATTTTTTGTATTCGCTCCTCAGTCGCTAGTTATTAGTCCATCCCTGCATGTAGCGACTTGGAAAGAATTCAAAATTTACCGGCGGTATTATCGATGCGGCGCAGCGACATAATATTGGAAGGCAAACGGCGGTCGACGAGCGTGTGCTGCGCATCACGGTGCTGTTTCTTATTGCTGGCGTTGCTCGACTACACCCGTGCGTCACTCAAGCACACATTACTACCGCCTCGACCCCGTACCTCGACCACACAGCCTGCTGCATGTGTTTTGGCACTCCTTCATACTCCTTCTGGCCCTCTTTAAAAAACATCAAGCGCACCACACCGCGTTTGCGGAGCGCGTCGTGGGGGAGGCGTTGCGGACAAACTCTCCCCGCGCCAGCTGGAGCTGCTTCCGAAATATTCGTACATTCGTACCTCAATTCATCAGTCTATGCCCGCAAGGGCATCTTCTCCGACACGCTCGCTTTCCAAGCCTACGCGCAATCCACTGGCGTGCGTTCCAGAGAGGCAGGCGCAGGTCCAGCTTGCTCATGTGCTCATCTGTTGTCGGAATGTGCTCCGGTAGGCTTGCGTCGGCCGCTACCGCCGCGGTGTCGCAGCGCAGCCGACCGCTGCCGCCGCGACTCGCTCATCGCTCCGTTGGACGGCCGTTGGGCGGCAGCGGCCCGCCGGTGGCGGCGGACCGCCAGAGCCGGTGGCTAGGCTGCGCCACCAGTTTGCAGGACCACACCGAAGCGAAACCCGAGAATGAAAGTACGGCATCGGCGCAGTCTGAGGGCGCAGATCAGGGCATGGAAGACGTGCTGGAGGACGAGCTGCGGTGGGAGGCCGAGAGGCAGTCCCAAGTGGGCGATCACCGCCAGCAGCTGTCGGCTGAGGACCCGTCCTGGGAGGAGCCGCTCGGGGTCATGGCCACGATCAGCATAGATGACGGGGACTCGGATCAGCTGCGCAAGCTACCCATGTCCGACATGGTGCGCAAGCTGGTGAAGAGCGATGTCGTGCTGCTGCTGGACATCGTCGGGACACTCCTCCTGTGTGCGTGCTTCGCGCTCGACACACTCCCGCTGAATGAGTTTGAAACGGTGAGGCCCTGCAGCGCGCTGGCCGATTTCAGGCGACGCCCCAATCCAGCACCGAAAAGTGGATATAGACAACGTGCATATATGAACCGTCTGATGGGATGTCTGTCTGGGTATGTGCGGGTAGGACTTGGTGCATGCGCTGGAGTTGGACACGACCTTCTACTTCACCATGCTCTACCTCGCCCGATGGTGCGTACAGCCGCCGGCAATGAGCTCTCGCTAAATGGTGCCAGGGGTGCCATGGCTGAGACACTGCTTCTCTTCTGCTGTCAGGTACTCCAAGGGCCTGAAGCTCAACTTCATGCTGCGCCCGCTGTCGCTGGTGGATTTGGTGTCGCTGATGCCGCTCATTCTGGGCGATTCGTTCCGATCCGCGGCATTCCTGCGGGTGCTGCGCATTCTCAAGATTGCTCGCCTGCTGCAGGTATCCGATCTGCATAATCCGTGATATTATGCACCCCCCCCCCCCCCCCCCCCCTCTCTGGATTTCGAAGCGCTGAATCCGCCATGTGCCGTGTGGCGTATTCCTCTGCCCTGGGTTTGTGCGCTGCAGGAGGAGGAGCTGTCGCAGCTGCTGACGCTAGTGACGGGTCACAAAGTTGAGATTCGGGACTACCAGCTCACGCTAGTCCAGGCAGCGTTCACGCTGTTCTCGGTCATTTTTGTCACAGCTGGCGTCATATATGAAATGGAGACCAGCGCGGTGCGTGCCCCCATCCGCACCCATGCCTTGAGTCCTGTGTACGTCTGCATTTTATGCTTGGGCCTGTGATGGTGTCGTATTTTGATGAGATTCATAAGCGAGGCAGCGCCGGTGCAGGGCGGTACTGCGCTGTCCTCAATATGTACATTGACCGTATCGCCAGCTCATACAGTCACCAACATACTGTCCCTGGCCTCGTCTCACAGTGTGGCAGGGAGGGTTACATATCTACATGACGTATAGTTATGTTGTATGCTGTCCATGCCTTGGTGCAGTGCTTCAGTCTCTAGCATGTGCCGGGCCCTTTTTCCATCGGTCATCAATCCTTTCTAGCAAACAATGTATTAGTTGGCTTTGAGTTGGATGTGTCTCGCAGTGTAAGAGCACCGCGCTACTAACCCCTGTCTGGATTGGCTGCCCCATGTCTTGCAGTTTCTGAAAGCAGAGTTGAAGTTGGCTGACCCCTCTCCGTGTGCATTTCCAGGGGCTGGAAACCTTCTCCTCCTTTTTTGATGCACTGTACTTTTCCATCACCACACTGACAACCGTGGGATTCGGCGACATTGTGCCTCAAAGCGCCGGGGGCAAAGCTTTTGTCAGCGCGGCCATCTTAGTGTACACTGTGCTGATTCCGTACGAGCTTGGCTTGCTCGCCAATAGCCTGGGACTGATGAACAGCAGGCAGGAGAAGGAGCCGGCAGTAGCGGCAAAGCCGTCGCTCAGCACTGTGCCAGGAGTGGCCTGCAAGGCATGTGGGGCGACAGAGCATCAGAGTGACGCTAAGTTTTGCCGAAAGTGTGGCAAAACCTTGCGCGCCCACAGGCAGCAAGGCCCCCTGTCCAAGTGAGGGCATGTGGAGGTTCAACCGGAGCCCAACAGCTGCCTGTTGCAAACGGGTCTGCGCCAAGGCCACCTCATGATGGCATCTCTAGGGGCGCACTGGCCATAGGCATGCGCAGCAGCGAGTTCATAGTTGTGGCCAAGCTGGGCCACGCAGGGAATAAATGTAGCTATGTAACACGGCTCGCGGCACAGAGACAGTCCCGCAAATAAACGCCATCACAATCAATATTGGCCCACATGGTTCTCTGAGCTCAAAAGGAATGGGACTCCAGCAAGGAACTGTAAATATCACAGGTGTGTGCGCTTTCCATAGTACAGTCGCAGCAGTGGCGGATATCAGTCGTATCACCACTGTTATGTTATCATCACTGTTATTCTATTCTCACGCGTTCATATGGTTGCATCATGGTGATAAGTCGCACGCCGCGGGTGACATAAATGAATGCTCAGGAGCGGTCCCGGCCGCGTAGCGGGCGGTGGATAAGCAGATGATGCTTGTGAAGAGTTGGAATATTACATGAGCACCCGTAATTGTAATATTATTACTGAGAGACCCGCAGAAACACCGTCATCACAACAATGTGTACATTGATCGTTGTTAAGTATTAACTGAGGTTGGGAAACGACAACCGAGTGATGCCCTAATCCTATAGCGGTGCTAGCTAGCCCTAGTCGGCCTGGTGAAATCGGTTTTACGATGCTCCGGAAATTTCCGGACGAATAGTCGTGCGCAGATCCGTACATCGGCCACTGGCATCCCCGGCACCGGAGGGTTGCTGGTGGCACCAGCTCTAGCAGACCCTTCTGAGAAAGTACCGACTATTTAGGCGGGACACGTACGCGGCAAAATCCATCCATTTTGCTGTTGCTAGCGACATAACAATAAATTATGAAATAAGAACAAAACAAGTAAATATACAATATGATATATTTACTATGAAAAATAAATCGTCCAATAAAAGGAATCATCCATACAACAAAAAAATGAGGCGTAATATCACCGGCGGCGGAATCGTCGCGCTAGATTCATTGATGGTGAGTATGGAGATATTGGGATACAAGGTACATCCCTTGTCCACTCGGTTGAGCGGTCGTCTCGTACGCGAGAGGTCCGGGTATCGATTTCTGGCCGATGTATTTTCGGCAATATCGTCCCGGCGTGTCCTGGGTTTCCCCGGTTGACGCATTAGCCCTTTGGGGTTCGAATGAGGCAATGGTCTACATTCTATGCCAGACCTACGACTGCAGTTGGCGCAAGAGGTCAAGTGCTGGGGCGGCTTCGGCCGATGCCCCGGGGCGAACTTTACTTTTACTTTTACCAACAGTCGAGCAATACGGCTACTATACGGTGTCATGATAATGACGTGATGCATTATTGGCGAATCATGTACATGCCCACCTGAAGTCATCTGCTGGTGCGGTACCTACCAGCAAAATCATCGGGTAGCGACAATCTACTGCAATATGTAGGCTCTTTCCTTCCACATTACTTTCCGTGCATTCTCTGGACGCTATCCCTGATTACCGGCTACTAACAACCTAGATTGCAATACACTTGCTTCTTCATGACGACTTCATAACATTAATATCATTCGTCCCAAACTCCGTCATGTCACGTTCAACCGTTTAAACTCCCTCTCAGTTCCGAGCAGCAACGGGGCTTGCTTCCGTCGCATACGGGCAAAACTACTGGTATTAATCGATCTGAACAATGAGACTTCGCCGTGTAGTGGCCTGCGGCGTGCTGGGGTCCGCTTGCGGGTATGTGACCGAGGCGTGCTACATATATATCGGCGGGGAGGGGGGTGATCTGACGCAGCTCGCGTTGTTCTCGCGACAAGGGATAACCAACTGCATTATTTGTGATGCCGCAGAAGCAACCACTGCCTTGGTGCCATGTAAGCACCGAAACTTTTGCCCGGCTTGTACTGTCTGGCTTCTCGAGGGGGTTAGAGACACGACGTGTCCCGTCTGCCGGCAACATACCGACGGTGGCCATCGAGTGTTATCCTGATTGGCTCTATGCATGCCGGCGCTGGAAGGGCTGAGGCATGGATCGCATGCAATGTTGGCAGTGATATTGTAAATCTGGAATTTATGACAGTGTTTCCAAGGACTTGGCATGTGCAACAGTGACACGTGTGTGTATCAAGCAAGCCATTGTCCGCCGCTTTAGAAGCATCACCCAAGACAGCAACATCTTCAAAGAAATCGAAAACACACCATGCATGCCAGCATTCGCGTGCCGTGGGGCGGCATGTGCCATGCACCAGCCTTGAGCACCTCATTCGGTATGTATTGTTCCTGCCGGCAATGCTCCCCTTCTATGTCCTCATTCCGCCTATAGCGGTGCTTGTGCGGGACAAAGTACAATGATGGCGTGGCCATGTGCGCGAAAACCGCAATCGCCAGCAGGTTGCCCATGGCGAGGATGCACAGAATTAGCACTACACCCCAAAACGAGTTTGTCTCAGTCACCGTCGCCTGCGTTCACTTGCAGCCACCATAATTTGTCAATTGTCGGCCATTCTGATATTTTGCATGTGCTTGGGTTTATCCGACATTTATTCGTGCTCGTATGCTGCCTGGACTTTGGCAACAGTGAATGAACATACATCACACAAATATAGTCAAATAAAATGCTAAATTGCAAATAAACACACACAGCACCGCAACCATGCTCTGGGTTAGCGGTGTGTGATCGATGTTTTACCCCCCCCCCCCCGCCCGCAAGAAAAGCAGAGAAAACTATGTTTTAACTTTAATTCTATTATTTCGAAATGCAAAATGAATACCATACCTTCCATCTTGTTTGCTGCAAAACAAAATCCATTATTATTCGATCCAGCTAGAAATAAGCCAATCAAATATTATTACCACACCGATAACAACCTTCAGATAGTTACACGCATAATTCCCGTGTTGTTACAACTTGCAATGGAAATAATAATTTGGCAAAGAAATAGCGTTACAATGACCATACTTTCCTTTCCGTGAAGTGGTTTTTGCCTCCCTAGCGTGGTATAATAATACGTTAATTTTGCCAGCTTCAAGAGGAGTGAGTAGCAGCAGCAATCCATATTTGTATAATAATTACATACATAATCACAATATTTCATCTTATCAAATTCTTGCTACTCATGATTTCTGAATTATTTCTAGCGTGGTACTCAAAGGCTCGAAGGCTTCGGAGTGCATGCTCATACTGTATCAAGCAGTTATACATGGCCAGTTGGTGTTTAATGCGCCAGTTGGTGATAAATTAATATCGGTGGTACTGCTGGTAGTACCGATGGGCGAAATTGAATACCTTCGTTGGGATAAATTAATATCAAACATATCCGCGAAAAGAAATGATTGATGAACAATACCATTTCGGCACAACATTTTAATATAAAGACTCAATAATTCGTCGGGACGGTATATTACTGACAAATAAAATTCTGTTATTATCCAGCATGGCCGCATGACGTAAGGTCGCTATATCTTGCTAATCCTTAGTATATTTTATTAGTAGCAAGATTATTGCGTCAACACCCGAGGATTTGCTTGCCTTTATTTTGGGCGGGGTCTCTCACTCCTTGCTTTTACTGGATTTTACTGCGAATTTTTCCTAGTTTATATGGCGTCGGGCCCTCCCGCAGCCTTATTGTCGCACATTTATTATCGCACTCTCGGAATGATGTACAACGCGGGATGGGGCTACCCGTAGGTCGCTACGAGTATTTGCCCCAACTCGTTACTCGAATCGGCGACGCCGAAACGGGTAGGGCAGACCTTTCGTGGTCAGTGCCGGGTGTTTTGCTGGCAGTGTTTTATGCGGCGATCCAGCAGTGTTGAAAAATGAAGTCACTGGCCTTTACTTCTACTTAGTTTTGCTCCTGCGGCAGCAGTGTGCTATTTGACTGTAAACGGAGCGTCGCGCCTGCACAAGGCTTTCCGCAAGTGGATCGCTGCCCATGGACGGCCCTCGTAGACTTACCCGTAGAAAAGGGTTTCACTGTTCACTGTTGCCAGTGAGTGTCAGTCATCATGTCCTGGCCTTGGGGGAGGAAAAAGAAAAGGTATCTTGCTGACGACCAATTGCTCGCTGCATTCAACGGGCGGGCTGAATCAGGGCTCATCGACTAAACCCTGCCGGGTTGTCGCCGTCCCCCGCCGCCGCCGTGATAGTAGCCGTCGGCGCCGCGTCGAAGCTCGACATGGCGACCTGCGACTCAACCAACTTCAACCTGGCGGCGGCGGATTCTCCCTGCCGTCCTTAAATCCAGCAGCAATACCAGCGACGAGCCAATAGCCGTTTCAAGTCGTTACGTCTGTTGTCGCTGAACAACCCCACCACTGCCTTTCCGTCTACCCTCCCTCTTTCAGCCCGCAACTCAGAAACTTCGTCAGCCATCAACTGTTGTGCCACGATAGCTGCGCCGTACGCCATCGTCAAGATGTCTCCCCCTCGCATTTTCCGCGTCGCCGTCGTGGCACTGGCCTTCTGCATGCTGGAACGGCTCCCAGTATTGAGTGAAAGTCACCGCCATCGATCCCCGTCGGCCGTCAAGGCGGGAGCGGACACTGCACCGGCTGGGGAAGCGGCGAACTCAACAAGACACTTGAGCAGGGGCGCATGGAACACCACCCGGAACACCACCGAGGGCGCCTGGAGCTCGAAAACGGACTGGAGCAGCGACGCATGGAGCTCGACCGAGCACAACTTTGAGGACGCTCTGGGAAAGACGAAGAACTGGCTTCACTCATCCCTGGGGAGCGCCGAGGGTGAGAGCGAGGCTTCTCTCGCCAACGCTGAAGCGGGTGACGATAACATCGAATGGCAGGCCACGCCGCCCACTCGCTTAAGCGATTTTTTGCGGACATTGCTTAGGCCATGGACATGACGAGTTTCCTTACTATGCCAACGGTAGCAATACGCAGGTGCTTCTCTCTGCGGCCTTGCCGGCGGGGTCAGGGCGCAAGAGCACCGTGTACTCCGCGGCCGACGCCGGGATGCGCGCCGCGCCGAAGCTGATACTGTACTAGTAGTCTTACTTATATATCACACACATATGTATACCCGGTATTTTCGAGCATGTGTAATTTACACAGTATTCCTCGCGCTTATACCCGGCTCAGCATGCTGTAATTATATCGGTACGACCACAAGTGGGGGATGGGCGTATTTTTACTTTGCTACCAGTACTGATAGACATAGCGACTACATGGTTCGTGTCTGGGCAACTGCACTGGTATATAATCCTCACATTCGGATTGTAATTACAAACTGGATGCGCAATTTTCTGTTGTGTGGTTACAGCGCGTCTTTGCGTGTGCAAGTGTGCGGGTGGCCTGGAATCGATACACTTCCTGCTTGGTCGGGACGGCAGGTGGCCAGGTAGTCGCAAGTACGAGTTTATACGCTACACATATCATCATATCTCAATTGGTGGACAACCTACTATAGAAGATAGTCGCATGGCTGAGTTCCCACTGATACCAACAAACGAATGGAAGCACTGGCGGCTGCTAAGACAGCGATTGCATCCTTTTCAGTATGTCATTGACTAGGGATTGCCAGTATTGTATTTATATATTTACAAGCGAGTCACACATATGTGCTAGCACAAATTGTCAGGCACTCCCGAGGTTATGGATGAATGAAAAATGGCAGTGGAATAGTGAGTCCCACGAGCTGCAGTGGGATGACGACATGCCAGCCAGGGGCACAACATCTGTTTCCCCGCTAAAGTGCTTCACGCCCTGATCTGTTTTGCATTACGGGCGATGAAGAATCTGACAAATCATTTCTAGCTTGGCACAGGAATAACAGGCACGGGATTGACATAGCAGGCACATGATCGGCAGTTCCTTTCCGGGCACTGGCCAGTGCGAACGCCCCCAGTGTCCTTGACTCCTCAGCGCGTCCGCAATGCTCGCGAGTACCTCGCGCGGGCGCTGTTCCGCGATGGCAATCGCCAGCACCGGCCGCCCGCCCCGTCCCTGAGCGCACGCAGGTCAATGGCGCGCATCTCCTCCGCCAGCGCCCCTCCCTCGGACGGGGCCCCCATCTCCATGACGATGGCCGCCAGAGCAAAGCGTCTCCGCTGCTTCTGCTTCATCTTCTCCAACAAGGCCTTCTCCCCGGCTGAAACGCCGAATCCTCTCACGACCTCCACATACCTGCCGCCCAGGATGTCCACGCCATGCTCCTCCATTAGCCACGGCCAGCAGCCCACAAACCGTGGCCCGAAGGCCAACAGCGACTCGCAAATTGTGAGGCTCGTCTCACAGTGACAATGAGGCCTCTCAGCGGGCGGAGCGTCCAACCTCGCCCCGCCCTTCTCCACCGGCAGCTTCAGCAGCCACACGGAGGCTGGGGAACCTCCGCCGCACGCTGCCTCGGCAGACGCCAGATCCTCCATCTTGACGTCCGTCCGGGAGCGCCCACGGCTGCCAAGCATGTGCCAATTCACCCCGCACAGCACCTCCTGGCACAACACCTCCAGCTGCGCGATCATTCACCTCCACCGCCCCTCATGCTGCGCGCGCCTCCCGGACCCCCTGCGTCGGTGATGTATGGGTTCAGCAATCTGTTCGCACAGCAGATGGCCAGGAAGCTGGGGGGGCTGATGCCGTCGACCGTAGCCCCGCCCTTGTCGAGCAAGCATGTCGAGCTTACATGTTATCGAGCTGAAGCGCTCTGCAGAGCTTGCAGTCAAATAGATAAGGGAAGCTGGCCACAGGCTCCTACGCCGAAGTACCCATCGCCCTCCACTCGCCCACAACCAGGTGCCATGCTTCCTGCCGGAGCACCGGCACCATGAGCATAGGCGGTGGTGTTGGTGGTGATGGGGTGGGTGGGGGGGGGGGGGGGGGAGGTGAGCTATCGGTGGAGGGCATTTGTAAGTGCGGGTTTTGTTCGGGCGATATAGTTAAGGGTCTACCTACTCAGCAGGCGAGGATGTGCTGGCTGGGCGGACCTGGGCAAGGGCCATATGCCCATTCATGGTTGCAAAAGCGGCACAGCTGAAAGAGGCGAAAGGAGCACCTTGACCGCCACCGCGTTCCAGCATCCACAGTGCCAGCTCGGCGTGCCCGTACTTTGCGGCGTGGCACAGCGGCATGGCACGAGACCCGGCAGAGTGGGTGGCCTTGTCGAAGCAAGTCGACATCGTCCGCTGGGCTGGGTCCGCGAAGGTGTGTGGCTCTTGCTTGGAAGCCTCCACTGCTCTGCACGCCGCACGCGCCGCCTCAACGCACGATCGAATTCAGAGCCGTGGGACCGCACGGGCTAGCTGATCTTCAGCAAGCTGCCTACCTCGTCAAAGACGTCCTGAAAGACCCGCACCTTCGCATGGCCCAGCCCCCACTTTGCCGCCGCGGCCATCACCATGGCCTTGGTCGCCAACCCGGGCTCCGAGGTTGCCCAGTGCCTATGCTGCTCCCAGTCCAGTTCCAGCCACATCCTGCGCAGAATATCAGCGCGCGCATGGCAGGCAACCAGATCAGCAACAAAAGGGTGCAGCACGTGGTCCCCCATGTATGGCGCCTTGCGCGCTGTCCGCTCTGCGTCTTCACCGGCCTGCGCTTCAGCGACCTCTGACACTGTCTATGTTACGCCTATCATGCTCCGCCAAGTTTTTAGTCTTCCATGGCCGGCTCCATGCAGTAGTTCGGCTGCCACTGCCCCACCAGGTCCGCATGAGGGCTTCCCGGCCGCACCCCTTCCTCCAGCCCACCATCTAGCAGCCTCTGTGCGATTTGCCACTTGGCGGCATTTTGAATTCCGTCCTTGCTGGAAGTCAAGGCCTCCTCCAGCCAAGCCTCCCCCCGCTCGCCCTGTCCAGGACCAGGGACGGGGAGCGCCGCTTCCAATTCAAGGAGCATAACAGACTGGGCCCTCAAAGCCCAACTTGACTGCCATGTCCTTTGGTCATCGGCCGAGCCGGTCCTGCGAGAGCAGCTCAGGGAGGCGGTCCGCACGCCGGGCGGAGTGCAGCAGCCAGATTGCGCTGCTGGGCGCCGCTTGCTCGCATGCGATGTGAAGCAGATCGTCCGCGGAGCTGACAGAAAGGGGTCCATGCGCGCCTCTATCCCCAGCAGGACGGGACCAAGGGGGACGCCCACCGAGGGCGCCAGCCGATCGGAGGGGAACGCCCAGGGTGCAGTGTGGGGGAGGTCGACGCAGTTTGATCATGGCGTCGCTGTGGGCCAAGCAGGGAAAGGTACCTGGCAATAAGGGGGAGCAGGAGAGCAGCACATTGCAGCGTTGGTGGATGCATTATTAGGAATCAGGAACTACTCTGTAGCTGTAGCGAGAACGCTGGGGTGAAGGATGACCAACACACGAATACAGTAATCGCCCCATGTGCCAGTGCCGAATGCCGCTTTTTGTATGTGATATTCACGTACGATGATGACCACACCCCCCTCGTTTCATCTCCTTGTACCGTGTAACATCAGAGAAAAGGACGCATGCACTTACCACTCAGCGGCACCTCAGGCAGCAGAGGGTTTTGCTGCCGCATCCTCTGTTCACCCAGCAGACGGCAGGTGCTGGATAAGGTCTCAGGTGCAATTGCGGCACGTGTGGACGCACGGCAGGTAGCAGCAGAGCGCTGGAATGGGCATCGGGTCGAGGCAGAATGGGCCGACGTCCTCATCCTTTCCCTCCCTGCCATCATCCCCGGTGGGCTCAACCTCTGCCAAGGGGGGCTTGAAGGTTGGCGACATTCTGGTTGAGCCATTCAAACACCTGCAAGTTCCAAAACTACTCCCAGGCCTCCGCATAGTCGGTCAGCAGCGCAAGCATGATAACCGCAATGCGCAGGGAGAGCGAGGCGAACGCAGATGAATGCAGGATCAAGAGCAGCTTGTGGAGGTTATTATATTTATGGCGTATTTTCTAAACAGTTAGGAGGGTGGGCTTGCCTTGACGAGGAGATCGAGCCGTGGGGGAGCGCATTCTTTAAACGATCGACGAACACCTGAACGGTGGTGATGATGCCGGCGTGGCGGAGAGCCCCTCATCCACCAGTCATCCGCCAGTCATCCGTCAGTCATCCACCAGCTCCTCCTCCAGGTTGAGGTCTTCATCCAGTGCTGCTCCCCCGCAGTCAGGTAGCCCCTCGTCGACTGCTGATGTAATGGCACTGGTCCCTCCCCAAGGTGTAGGTATATTTGAGGTTAGTGAGATGGTGGTGTTGTAGAGGCTCTCCCCATAGCTCTGATATGCCGAGATAGGGGTCTATAGTACAACCCGTCTACCGTTACACTTGAGACTTCGTTACCTCCCCGCCGAATTAACAGGTGCTGATGGGAGGAACTGAACTCGGGGCGAACTTTACTTTACTTTTACCGAATTCGGGCGGTTCGACCCGGACACCCGAACTACCCGCCCGAACGGAACACAATTTAGCACAATATAAACCCCAATGGTCGGCTATTACTTCTACTTCTATATTACTAGAAAATCGCAACTACCTGTAGCAGCGCCGATTATCTGCAATGTCGTACAAACATCGTAAAATAGATTTAATAAATGTGTCAATCTTGAGTTGATAATCATGTTATTATTTGTGCTATTAAACATTCATTTCTACTTCAGGTAGCATAGCGACTAGCGCCGGTGCCCTGTCTGGGTGGGAGATTGGCAGTACAGAGCGCTTTGAAATTGTCCGGTAAGCTTCATATACATTTACAAATGTATTTCTAAAAATATTGTTCAGCGGTAGTGGTCTGCATATGAGGAATCTACTTCGCAACAAAGCATAACGCTACGGATGGACAGTTCCAGCAGCAGAAATATTTACATAGCGAATGTACATGGCTTGGGGTGTTCATCAGCTGCTTCGGCGCGCGCCCGTAGCTAAGGATTAAAACACTGGTCCGAGTATGCTGGCGACTATACAGCTAGCTTCGCCTTTTGATCTCGGCCGATTGATGCGAACAGAGCTGTGCCTTTCGTTGACCGCCCTGTCCGAGTTACCACTGGCAGGGCAACAACGAGAAGCACCTGCTTATCGACGAAGCACCCGCTAGTATCTGGCCTTCGGCAACAGCCAAATCCGCTCCAGCGTGTGCCGGACGAGCTATTATGTGACGGCGTTCATCGGTTAATCCATGGTGTTAGTGAAATTGCCCTCGGCGGCCTCGGCGCTCCCCAGGGAGTTGTACCAGTCCTCCGTGTTCTCCCAGGCGTCCTCGGCGCTGTGCTGGGTCGTGTTCCACGCGTTGCTTGTCCAGTTTCTGGTCGACTCCCAGGCATCCTCAGCCGAGTTGTCCACTCCCGCCTCGACAGCCGACTGGGACGAACGGAGTCGGCGGCGACCTTCGCCCGGCATGAGCGTAGCTGATTCTTCGGCGTCGGTGAGTGAAGTCCCGTTGTTCTCAGCCTCGTCGTTCGCCAGAGAGTTGAACCAGTCCTTCGTCTCCTCCCAGGCGTCCTCTGTGGTGTTCCGAGTCTTCGCCCAGGCGTCCTCGGCGGTGTTCTGGGTCGTGTTCCATGCGTCGCTGGTCCAGTTCCTGGTCGACCCCCAGGCGTCCTCGGCGGTGTTCTGGGTCGTGTTCCAGGCGTCGGTGCTCCAGTCTTCCATCGAGTTCCCGGCATCCTCAACCGAGGCAGTGTTCTCTCCCTCCCCGACGGTCGAGTGGGAGCGGAGATGGCGGCGACTTTCGCCAAGTACTGCTGGCGGCGCCAGCACGCAGAAGGCCAGTACTACTACGGCGACGCAGGAAAGGCGAGGGGAAGACATCGTGATGAAGGCGGGTATGAGCAGCACAGTAGTTGAATGACCGACGAGTGAATGATCAGCCGCAGGTAGGCAGCGGTGGAGGTGTTCGATAAATCACGTAATGCTAAACTGGTTTTCGCTCGATGGCGGAGTTACTGCTGGATTTAAGGGCAGGAAGGGCTGAGCCCCGCGAGCTGGAAGTCGGGGGAGTCGTCTCCGGTCGAGTGTGGACGCAGCAGCGCCGACGATGGTCACAGCGACGCGGACAGCACGGAATGGCGGTAATCTTCCAGGGGTTAAACCCTGCCGGTTCAATGGGCCTGCCGACCGAAGCACATCACTGTCGTCATGGTGTAAATTTCACTCCGGTCCTTATTGGTCCTTATGAAGAATCTCGAGGATCGCGTGGTATTCTTATTCCTTATTTCGCACATTTTATTTCCTATCCGCTGGTTAAAAAATGTCACTTATTGTACTGGCGGGTTCCTGGCGGGTTCCTCGGTACCGGTTATTCGTCTGAATTGTACTGCACGCTGTGCACCGCCCAGTAGCGTATCCCACAGCAGGTAGCGACTATCCCCTGGGGTGCGCCGTGCTGCTTTCTCCGCGCGGGTTATCGAACTACTGGGGGCGACATTAATAGGGCGGCTTAATGCGCCGCGGAATAATACGAGCCCCGTGTACATGTATATAATGTACATGTATATGGAATGTATGACCCCTTCGGTAGAGGATGGACGACACCCGCGGCGGAGATGATAATCCTTACTTATTATTAGAATAAAGTATTAAATCTTCATTATTAAACAGAACTTGCAGAACTTGCAGAACTTGGTAGGCAGCGTTGCGCAGCAGGGCAGCATTGCGCAGCTGCAGGGCAGCTCAGCGCGGGGAGAGCAGCAACGCATAGCAGTGGCATACAGCAGCTTAGCAGCATTATAGCACTACATGGAGGGGTGTATAGGGCCACCATATGGTTGCCATGATGCTGAAATAATATTATTGTAATATGGTGATAATTCCACAAAGTGCCCTACCCCCTCTCCATTTCGCATATGGCAGGAACATCCTGCACACAGCCATGCATTGAAACCATACCAAAAAGTCATTCCAGTGGTAGTTATTATGCAATTTTGGGCATGTTCTACTAAGTACAGTGAGATCAACATAATTCCAGGAGGAGGTCTGGAAACAGAGGCGGGGGGGGGGGGGGGGGGGGGGGGTGGGGGGGGGGGTTCTAAATCAAAAAATTGAATCGGACACGGCTAAGTATGACCCCTTGGTAAAGTATGGACACCAAAGGGATGGCAATCCCGAATTATGAATTAATAGCATTAAATCTTTATTTCTACTTCTAGGATAGCTGCTGCTTCTGAAATGCAATGAAAAAAAAACTGTTAAAAATTTAAAAAACATTGGATCCAATTCTGCATTGCTGCTGCATGCCAGAAGACTTAGAAAGCGGCCATGATTCCTCGTGCTGGTACCCTCTCCGTACCGGTGAACCCCGCCGTGTACACCCGCAGTCATTGCTGTACTCACCCATCACCGTTATTTCTCCAATTGTGCGGGCCTAGCGTGACAACATCAACATGGACTGCACAACAGCATGCGGTATATGATTCTTGTACTGTCAATGCACATTCCACCCCCCCCCCCCCCCCCGGAGGGGGGGGCTTCCGGACTATTCATTAAACAGTGGCAGCGGAGGTAGATCGGACATTGAGTTCTTACAGCTGCCACGGCAGCATGGCACACAATGTCTCGCCGTGCTTTGTTACATGCATTCCACCGCAGCTGGATTGAAATGGCGCGGCGCCCCAGCTTAACACACCCCAGGGGCAGCTGTGCTCTCTCTCCCACTGCAGCACCTGAATGATCCCTCCGGATCGGCTCCGCTTGGGCCGGTGCCGACATGCCTGGGATTGTGTCTTGGCCTTAACACATAGCACCAATAATCAGATTCTTGGTAGTGGTAGGCAGCAGTGGGCAGCCGTGCAGCTTCTTTCTCCTCCAACTACTCTGTGTTTGCTTTGTCAACATACTCATCTGAGTCTGCTTCATCTGCGTCTGCTTCACAGGGGCAACCTTGCCGGATGAGCCACTGCAATACGTGTCCCTCCCTCAGCTGCATCAAAGCAGGTATTCCCATCCCAGGGGCAGCCCTGCGCATGCGCCCACACAAAAATATGCCCGTGTTCTTCAGATACTGCTCCAGCGCAGGTGTTCCCATCCCAGGGGCAGCCGAGGGCCGTTACCCACTGCAGCAACTTCTGGTGCCCTCCATAGGCTGAACAGCCAAAAGTATTTCATCCCACGGGCAGCCATTCGCCCGTGCCCACTGCAACACCTCCAGCTGTCCACCGCCACCTGCGCATGCGCGTGTTTCTTTGTTCCAGAGGCAGCCATGCTCCCGCGCCTACGGCAGGACTTCCAGGTTTGGCTGCCGCGGATTGGCTGCCGCGGAGCAGGATGCTTTATTCCAGGAACAACCGTATGCCCTTGCCCATTGCAACACCTCCATGTCACTGCCTTTGCCTATGGCATTGCAGGTGCATGGATACCAGGGGAAGCCTTCCTCCCTCAGCCACTGTAACAGCTCCAGGTGCCCTCATATGGCCGCGTGATTGCAGGTCCCTACATCCCAGGTGTAGCCATGGGTCCTCGCGCACTGTAACAGCTCCAGATGCCCTCATTTTGCTGCTTCGCTGCTTGGCCGGGTATGCCAGAGGCAGCCTTGCTCTGTTGCCCAGTGCAATACCCGCAGGTGTCCTCCAGCAGCCCCCAGAGTGCACACTCGAATATCCCAAGGACAGCCCTGTGTCCTCACCCACTGAAGAAACTCCAGATACCCCTCGTTGGCGGCTGTGCTGCCTCTTTCGACACTCCGGCTGATGTTGAGCCCTCGCGCCCGCTTCATAACGGCCAGTCCTCCGCCTTTTGGTGCTGTCTTGTACGCAGTGTGACAATAGTACCCACTGGCGCATTGGGAGCGCATTCACTGCAGCAGCCACAGCTGTCCTGCCTATGCCGCCAAATCGTGCATGTCTTGCTGAACAGTACCCAACTAGAGGCTCGGTCGATTCCCCTATGCAGCATTTTCTGTCCACCGAGCCGCACGGCTGCCTTGCACATTTCCTCTTCCCCCTTCACCCAATCTTTTTTAACGCCCTGGCTGGCACCTCTCGCCTGCCCATGAAGGCGTGTGGGGCCATGTGGCAGCTGGAAGCCTCACTGTCCATGCCATCACGCGCCGCCCGGCCCACCCCCTGCAACACGCCCCGGCAGCTGCTGTCATCCGGGACGCCTCCCAGGCGCTCAGTAACCAGTTTCCACTCGTCGGCCGACAGTTATGGGGTGTGGACCACCTCATGCCGCTGGCCAGCAAAGCTGGGGTCAGCCCCTACATGTTGCATAGAAATCCGTGGCTGCGCAAGCCGTCCGAGATAGGCATGTCGCGCTGCGCGATATGCCGAGTCCTACCACGGTCCTTCGCGTGGAGCTGGAGCTGCCCCTGTCAAGTGAGCACGCGTGTGGATTGTGTTTTTTTTTTCGCACGGATTGGGGTTGCATGGCCACACACACAACGGGGCGCGCGTGGCTGTACTTAGCAGTTCTGCCAAGTCTTACGCCAAGCGGTGTGGCGGCTCGGATACTTGTCGATCGAATACTACCCTGTAGGAACCCTGCGCTGCAGCCAGTCATATCCTGTCCCGGATGCGAAAAATGAACTCCATGCTCCTCTTTAAAATTTAAAATTTACCGGGGGGCGGGAAAAACGAAAACGAGCATGGCTCCCCATCTGCGTGGTTCTCTCTTGCGCAGGTCCGCGGCTGCCGAGCTACCCAGCCCGCAGTTCACTCGGGCTGGCAGGCCCAGGATTCCCCTCTGGCTAGGATATCCGACACCCGCGGTGCGCCCCGGCCGCCTTGTGCAGGTCCTCAGGGTGCGGCACCACCCAGCGTGGGCAGCTAGATAGCTTGGATAGCTATGGCAGCCCGCCGGTGGGCGGCGGAGAGCCGTCCGGAGCCCGGCGTGTCCGGTGGGCATGTGCCGGTACAGTTATCCTGTCCATCTGCAGCCCTCGGTACGGGTGTTCACACAGCGACGTCAGGAGGGGGGGGGGGGGGGGGGGGGGGGTCGTGTAGCCTGGCCATGGGCAGCCTGGCTGATAGGTGCCTGGAAGCAACCGCCTGATGTTGACAGGTGCCTGGAAGCAACCGCCTCATGTGTACTCGTACGGTACTTGTACCCCACTGGTAGTCCCACACAATTCGGGCGTCCCCGACCGGCTGTCATCCCGTCGTAATTCTGAGTCCCAAATAACACTACATCGGGTACAAGTATACCCGTAGGCGCCCTCGTCGTGCCTGCAACATAGCGGTCGTTGTCGTCGCGCTGCATTGTGAACACGGCGTCGGAGTCGTCGCACGATCGTGCGCAAGTAGCGACTGCTATTGTCGCTCTCTCCATCATCGCCCACGGTTGTTGCCCCCACGCCACCAGAGGTGGGTGCACCGGCCGGCCACCCCGGTAGCCAGGCCTCACGGGCTCGGTATCCGCCCCCCCCCTACTCGCCCATCTCCAGCCGGCGACGGGGTGGGGTGGGGCGCGGTGGACCACCTCTCCGACGTGGACATGGTGCACATGCCGGCGGAGATGTCCATGGAGACGGCGGTGCCGATTGACTTTCAAGAAGCGTGGGCAGAGGCACAACGCTGCGTGAATGAGCGGGTGGTGGCGGCGATGGAGGTCAATGACCCCGTGGCGTTGGATAGGGCGCTTAAGTGGAAGTACCTGTTGCCGCAATTGTTGCTTAGGGCCCCGAGCCGAGGCGGACGGCGGCGGCTACAAGCCTTGGCGTGGCGCTTCCGCGCTTTCGCGGAGAGGCGCATGACCGAACTCGTGCGCTCATGGGACGACGCGCGCACTGAGGCGTTCTACGCCGGACATGCCCGCCAGCGTCGGACGGACGCCGATCTCTTTGCGGCGCTGCTCGTGGGCACCGCGGACACCGTTGTGGCGTTGGTGGAGGACGGAGAGCTCTCCCGAGCGGCGGGCCGACTATCTTCTAAGGGTATGGGCGACTTGTCCGATCCTGCTATCCTCGCCCAGCTGCGCGACAAGCACCCGTCCCGTAGCCACCCGATCCCAGACGCCGCGTATGACATTCCGGTGGACGAGGCCGCCCTGACGGTGGACATGCGCGTGCCGTACCAGCAACTCAAGCAGCACGTGGCGGCGGGGCCCTCAGGCATGCGCAACGAGTATCTCCGCTGCTTGGTGGGCGAATACGCCCCGGCGTCCGGGCCCGCGGCAGTCCGCGCCATGTCGGAGGTTGCCTCCATGTATCTCCAAGGTCGCCTGCCCGGGTGGTTCAACCGGCTCTTCGCCTCTGCTAGGCTCGTGGCACCTGTCAAGAAGCTAGGCGAGGGGAGGGCCCCGGACGTGCGGCCTGTGGCAGTCGGGGAGGCGGAGCGGCGCGCAGCGGAGCGGGCAGTGGTTGACAACATGAAGGAGGCATACGTGTCGGTGCTCGCTCCATCTCAGCTCGGCGTTGGCATTCCCGCGGGCGACTCTGTGCTCATCCACGGCGTCCGGCTCATCGCCGAGAAGCTTGGCCCACGTGCCGTCATCGTCCACACAGACCTTCGCAACGCTAACAACGAAGCATGGCGCCGCACAATCATCCAGCGCCACATCGATTGCTCTCCACTACACCCTGTCATCCCTGCGCTCCTAGCCTCCCTCTCCACGGACTCGTATCTAGTCGTGGACGACCGGTCCGCCCCTCTGCGGTCGGAGGACGGCGTGCAACAGGGCGCACCTTTGGCCACGACTTCCTTTTGCGTCGCGATTCACCCCGAGGTGCAGCAGTGTGATACCACGTTGGAGGTCAATGACGGGGCGGCGCGCTTCAACGCCGACGATGGAATTTTGGTGGGCCTTCCGGAGCACGTTTGGCCGGCTCTTCACGCCTTCCGCACGTCCATCAAGGCGTCCGTGGGGCTTGAGGTGCGCTTCGACAAGATGCAGGCGTACAGCGCAGACATGGAGGCGGCGCGGCGTGAGGCTCCGGCCGACATCGAGTGGCCAGAGCTAGATGGCCATCACGGCATCGCGGTCCTCAACGTGCCGCTCGGATCGCCAGAGTATGTGCAGGCGTACATGCGCGGCAAGGCGGAGGAGCTACGAGAGGAGGTGGACGCTAGCCTGAGCAAGCTTCTGTCTGCCAAGCCCAGCCGTCGGTACACCCACGCCTTGCATCACCACGCATGGGCCCTGCTCAAGCATTGCATGCAACACAAGGCGGGGTATTGGCTCCGCAATTGTCTTCCGTCCGAGGTGGAGGCCTTTGCGGAGGCGGTGGATGCCACCATCCTCGCGGCGGTCGAACGGGTGCTAGGGGTCTCTTTTGATCCCTCCACGTACGGCACCGACACCAATCCGGTGGTCACCGATTTCTTGGCGGAGCTTTTGCACGACCCCGACCCCATGGCAGCGGAGGTGGCTACCTTGAGCGAGGATGCAGTGGCCAGGGCGCGCAGCAGGCTTCACCTCCCCACTCGATTGAAGGGAGCTGGCATCCGCCGCATGGCTACCGTTCGTGATGCCGCCTTCATCGGCTGCATGAACGCCATCCTCCCAAGGTTCCTGACTAGGAACTCCGGCACCAACACCCCCACCCCTGGTTTCTTCGACCCACAGCTCGGGTCCGTACTTGGCCGAAGCAGCTTCAACGCAAATTCTTCCGCCCGCCAGTATGACCACTTCCTCAACGATGCTCATGGGTCGGACAGCTACGCCGCGGAGATGCGCGAGGCGTGGGGCCGCCTCCAAGCGGCTACTGCTGGCCATCTCGGCGACGCAGATGCACGCCAGATGGAGCGGGAAGTGGAGGCTGCGTCGGGCTCGCAAAAGGAGCTGACGGCATTTCTAGACCAGGCCAACAACTCTCGGCTTTGGAATGAGGTGTGCGCTCTCCCTGCCACATGTAGGGAACGGATCTTGTTCAACCAGCTCGACGCGGCGTCAGGCATGTGGACAGTGGCCATCCCCACCGCGCGGACAGCCATGTCTCCGCATGAGCTGCGGGAGGTCGCTGCCGGGTACTTCTTTCTGCCTAGCCCGTGCTTGGCCCCGGTGGTTGGGTGCCAGATTATTCTGCCCTCGACGGAGCACAACCCCGTCATTGTTGATCTATACGGCGACGCGCTCATGAACCTCCCGGCGCCTGGAGACGCTCACTGGCGTGTACAGCACGACGCTATCGCAGACGCCTTCCGCGATCACTGTGTTCACGACCTAGGTATCGCGGTACGGCGGGAGGTGGATGACTTGTTCCAGCAGGCAGTGCCTCTCGGCAACACCGTACCCCGGGATGAACTCAAGGACCTAGTGCCGGACGCAGAGCTCTCCCTTCCGGCGTTCAACGTCGTGACCGGGAGCTATGATCCCCGGAGCTTGAAGTCCACGCTGCTAGAGTTCAAGACTATGCGGTACGGGGTCAAGTACACTTCAGTGCCCCGGGCCACAGCTGTGGATCGGTTTGAGCGCTCCCTGTTGGGCGACATACAACCGGGGTTGGCTGCGCGGGACGCGGCGTGGCACAACACAGAGCCCGGACAGAAGGGTCCTCTTCGAGACATCCTGGATATGTCGGAGTACACGGGCATGGTCTTCGGCACAGTGGGTGAGGTGAGCAAGGGGGTGCACCGCACAGTGCGTGGTATCGCATGCTTGGCTGCGGACCGGGGTGCCCTCTCATCGCGGGGCACTCGGTGCATCACCCGGGCTCACCAGGAGGCCTTGCTCGCAAGAGATTTCCTCGGGGTCCTGAGCTTGGTGGCCGCTCGAGAGCGTGCTCGCTGCCTCATCAGACGGCGCAGATTCGTCTCCCATCCCGTTGCTGAAGCTGCACAGCACGTCCGAGGATCACCCACACACACACGTGCTCGCGTGGCCCGGACTCTGAACCGTGTGCGCATCACTCATCCATCCCGCCTTATGCGGGATGCGGGCCGCTTTTAGGCGGCTTGCTGTGTTGATTTTCTAATTCTGGGGAACTGCCCTTTTTGTAATTCACACCAGTACAGGTAGTCGCAACAGTCGTATTTTTTTCCCAGCCCCGGGCCGGGACTAGCGACCCACGGGACAGGCAACATTTTACGCTCGTACAGGTATCCCGCTCCATCATCGTCACGCTACTACGCCTTTGCGGGCATTTCTCGATGATGTGTACGCACTGCAGGTCGTCGTACGTACAGCGGTGCCTTTCCACGTCAGCTTGAAGCGTGGCCAACCGCCGAATACCCCCAGCCAATCGTGCAGTGTGTTTGCTTCCACGCAAGCACCCGCCTCGGCGCCGTAGCCGTCATCATCTAGCGACTTGACCTCGTACAGTACCTCACAATTTTCTAGCAAAACCAGCGAGACTCGCTGTATATGGGCACGGGGAACAGTCGCCCCTGCCCTGCCCTGGTGCTACTGGTGTGAATCCCAGAAGGCCACTAAGAAATCCAGTATATCTAGCGACTCATCCTTACCCCCTCCTGCTGATAAAAGCAGGACCAAAGATCGACACAGATACCGCCGGTAGCAAGCCGCCTAAAAGCGGCACGCATCCGTGCTACTGATGTGGTACATCCGTGCTATTGGTGTGCATTGCAAGAAGGCCAGCAATAGATCCCTCGTTAAAAGCGGTACTAACTAAAAGATCAACCGAGCAAACCGCCCCAAAGCAGTGTACTAAAACTACAGTACTGCTACTGGCACGGTACCGTACTGCTACCGTGCTGGCGGCCGGCCCACCGCCCGCCCGCACCGGGCAGTTGTTCCTCAATTGCATTCACCGATCGAGCCGTTCTCACAAAGTCTTTCTCAGTCACCGACGAGACGCCCTGCGCATACAAGGCCCAGACGCATCGCGGAAGCCTCGCTTCTCAGAAGAACAAGTCAGCGCAGTAGAACCTGCGACCAGCAGCACCCCAACGCACCTTGAATCGCACCCCTGTCCGCACCTTGAATAAAAACAAACCGGCGCCGCCGCCCCGTTTGCCCGATTATCAGCTATTCACCCCCTGCTGGCCCGCCACCTGGTCTATCGGGGTGCAGCAGCAAGGCGCGGGTCGAAATCCTACAAGCACCTCACCGAAGCAGCCTCTCAGCACAGTGCGTAGCGGCGCAGCAGTCTGTCAACGTTGCGCCAACGTCGCCGTTGCCGCTCTATTGGTCGGGCGGCGCAGCTCGCCGCGGGCCCGCAACGTGCTCAAGACCTTATGAGTACAGTACTGGTACCAGTATCCGCCGGGTATCTCCTAGGGCCCAGCACGTGAGCCCCGTAGTCCTAGTCAGCAAATCGCATATATAATCGTGGGACGACGATCGCGCAACGCCCGGCCTGGAGCAGTCACCCGAGCACTCCGTCACTCTCCAGCGACTCATCTGCCAGCGGCGATACGCTGCTTTCAATGGCGTCGGCTCTTCGGCAGCCAGCCATGGCGCCGGTAAATAGGTCGTCTCGCGCAGGGCGCCGCGGACTCGGCGCCCCTCGTGTTCCGCCCCGCCCGTCCGCGGCCACCCCCAGCGGCCAGCCGTCGCAGTCGGGCGGTTCCACCCAACGCGCGCGCAGCGCGTCGTCCTCAGCCAACGCTGCGTCCGTCGCCCCGTTGGAGCAGGTCGCCCCCAGCGGGCCCTACTGCACGGTGCCCCCAATCGAACTACGCCGGGCTCCATTTTTCCAGCGCCTGCTGTGCTGCGCCGGCATCGCGTGCCCGACTGGGTACTCGTACGAGGCGCCTCGGCAGTGGGCGGGGCGTGTCGCCTGGGCGACCCCGAGTGGGACCGGCTCGGGGCTGCCGGCGGAGGTGGAGCCGCTTGCCTACTTCACGGACGGCCCAGGCAGCGAAGTCGAGAAGGCGACGGCCAACGGGCCTCTGTCGTGGTGGCGGTACCAGGGCATTGGGCTGTAGGAAGGCGCAGTGCCGTATTGTACACTATCCGGCGCCTTTTGGTGTCAGCGCTCTCGACTAGCCTGAGCGCCTGACCTGCCTGGTCCTCAAGTTGGCGCTCTTTTGATTCGCAATCAGCTAGCCCCGCAAGTTGTCATTTTTGAAAGCTATTGATAATAGTATCCAAGGGGTTTGGCCTATCTTTAGTGCGTTTTCGTGTAATCTATATAGCATGTTGCCAGGACTATGGGTGCAAAAAGTTCACGTGCACAGCAGGACACTCGTGAAATGCAGAACGGCAGGCGCGGCATTTTCGTTTGGGCAATATGCAATGATTGATCAGTTAGTCGCTGCTGAATGACTGAATGTATTAGTCAGTCTGCCAGATGGGCCGAGACTGCATGCATGATTGACGCTTGCATGGGCAAACTGAAATCACCTTATGATATATCAGAATTATATATTTCGCGATTACCATGGAAAGCCTCTGAAATATGGCCATGTAGTCGCCATGTTTCCGACTATTCCTGCCTGTTACTAAAAAACAAACGCCGCCAGTCTGTCTGCCTGCCGTACCATTGATCTGGGCTCATGGGTCCCAACAATAATCATGCATTATTTTGCAGCACGACGAGTTTTATTTGTTTGTTATGTATATTTTGTCCTTGCACATTTTGACAAATACTTTCCACACTGTTTGTTTCGACATTTATTGAGGTGAACTATATCCGGGATATCATGTATTGTGTGCATTGTGGTGAGCCAGAATGGTATCAGTCGTCAGGCATTCATCTATATGTGTTACGCTTCTTCAGTGTTACCGCCTATGGGCGAATCGCAGCGAGCATGCCCCCCCCCCCCCCCCCCCCCCCCCAAAACTCCAGCTGTTGTACATCAGGAACACCCCAGCACGAAACAGATATACTGACACATTGCACCTGGGCTGCTAGGTCTGTAGGCAATGCTCATGGAGTAGACGCAGCTATCACCCGCATTCATTTCGGGGGAGTCACGAGTATGCTTTGCAACCACGAGGGTGCCACAGTACTGGCGATGCGCATGACTCTCCTCCCCTGAAACCTGGCAATAGATATGTCAGCGGCATGTCCAGTCGTTGCTGAATTTAGGGGCACATGTTTCCGTCTGGGTAGTGGTGAATCCAATCTGCAATCTCCAATACGCGGGTAAGGAGAAAACAATGTCGTAAGTGCAGTATGAAGATGGCGCAGGGCACAGGCTGTGGCGCGGGCAACACAGGGGTGCGTTTTGAAGCAGATAGTGCCTGGTTGCGTCCGTGTGGGGCAGCGGGAGATGGAGGGGGTGAGTGAAGCGCAGTGGAGGCAGTGTACCATGGGCGCTTCTGCGTAGTCTACATGCTGCTGGCGTACTGATACAGGCGTGACCATGGCCGGCGAACTTGCATGCTGGGGGGGCGGCCCATGCCATACTAGGTTTTAGGGAAAGGAAGGGGAAAGGGGGGTAATAGAAAGGGGGGGGGGGGGGGGGGCATATGCGCCGGCAGCTTGGGTTTTGCCTGAGGTGCCTTTGGGCTGCTGCCAAGGGACAGAGCGGCGCGGCGGCTCAGCCAGGCCGCGGCATGCTGCTGCAGCACCCGTGCCGCTGTACTCCGCCGCTTCAGCAGCAGCCGCTGTTGCGCTGACCAGAGGGAGCCTCCCCAGGCTTGACGGTCTGCGAGCCCGAGGCCCCCGCACCGTACCCGACCTTGATGCCGTACGACTGCGCGGCGACAGCACAATGACAATCAGCCAGACAGTCCGCCCCTCCGTCTGACCAGTAATCAGGCCACAAGCAGGCAGGCAGGGTGAGGTCGCGCTCGAGGGGAGAGTTCGGCGCGTCAGCAGAGCACTGCCGGACAGGGTGGCCACCTCGTTCGACACATCAAACACGCCCTGCTCGATCTTCTCGTAGATCTTCCGCGCGGTGTTGATGAACGCCTGCCGCGTATAGGAATGGCTTGTCAGCAGGGCACAGCATGCCCACAACACATCTGCGCACATAGACAGAGAGACATACGAACACGCACACACACACACACACACACATTCCTGGGCAGACTTCATCGAATGGAAGTCACCGCACCGCTCGCGGCTGAATTGCCGAACCGAAATCAGAGCAAACACGGTTTGTGCTAACGGTACATCAGGAAGCAAATCATCATCACAAAAAAACGCCGCCTCGCTACTATGGGATGTCTCATCTTCATGGCATGTCAATATGTCAACTTGGCTGACAACTCCAGGGCTGGTACTGCAGCCATGATGGCAACACCCGCATCTGACATCTCCGCCAAGCCCGGACCTGCCTCTGCGCTCTACACCCCTCCGGCGGCTCGCGACGGGGCGTGGCGGGGGCTCACCTCCTCCACGTTGTGGGCCGTCTTGGCTGACGTCTCCAGGAACACCAGGCCGTGCTCCTTCGCAAACGCCTCGCCCTCCTCAGTGGTGACGGCACGGCGGTGCTGTGGCGGGCACCAAGAGTGCAGGCAGGCTGTCAGTGATCAGTGGAACACCACTGAATCCCACTCCGCAGCGGGTCCTGAAACACCTCGGTTGGTGATACATAGCATGCACGCTTGAGCAAGCTGGATGAACGGAGGACCCCCCCCCCCCCCCCCTTCTCAGCAACCATCAGTCTGCACTAGTCCATCAGACCCGAACTGCAGCCTCCTTGTACAGCGGCATACGGTAAAAGCCGGGAGGGGGGGGGGGGGGGGGGGGGGGGAAGGGTGGGCGCGCACGTTCAGGTCGCTCTTGTTGCCGATGAGCATGATGGTCATGTTGGGGTTGGCGTGCTGCCGGGCGTCCTCGAGCCAGCTAGCCAGGTGGTTGAACGTTTCCCGCCTGGCGAGCGAGGAGAGGGACAGTACGGGCAGCGTGGGCTCGCGCAGGCGGGGAAAAGCCACCTGCACAAGACCAAACTCCGGATCCAAGGCACTAAAAGGGGGTTGTGTGGGTGTTGCACTCCCTGCCGTAGCCAGATGACCCCTATGCCCTGGACACCGCTCGTGCACGGCCAGCCGCCCCAATGTAAATCCCGGCAAGTCTCACCCCTCCGCGCAGCCCAGACCTGACCCCGGACTAGTGAGGTGGGGAAACTGGGGACCCGTGGGCTGTCCAAAGGCCCGTCCAGTCTTTCTGCATGCCCTATAAAACCCCCGCCTCCGTGCCCCCCCCCCCCCCCCCCCCCCCAACTCCCCGCCCTTCCTGATAACCTGTGCCCTGCGCTGTGTGGGTTGCTGCAGGTTGGGGCTCCACCTGGTGATGTCATACACCAGCAGCGCGCCTGCAGCGCCGCGGTAGTAGGAGCGGGTGATGGAGCGGAAGGACTCCTGGCCAGCCTGCCATGCGGAAGAGTGGCAAGGGGGATTGCAGGGGTGAGAGTGGGGGACCTATCGAACGTTCCGGCCACTTCAGCCCAAAGTCCCGGCTTTGGCTGAATTCAGTTCAGGTGGCGAGCCCCTCAGAATTGCACTGAGCTGAATCCATGTTGGATTTCAGGGCTGCACACAGCTGAATCCGGTCCTGGTGGAAATCCTCTTGGTATCGATGATCGGAACTGAAGTCAGGTCGCACTTGAGGGCCGAGTTTGAAGCTGAATACCACCGCTGTGATCTTTACCACATGCAGGATTCAGGATTAAGTTCAGGTCTCAATTAAGCTCCAGCTGAGCTGAGAACCTGCCGACCCCACTTCCACGCAACCAAGAATGGGATGGGATGGACAGGCGCTAATGTCGCTTTGTGGGTGGGGGAAGGGCGCGCTCACAGTATCCCAAATCTGCAGCTTGATCTGCTTGTTGTCGATGTTGATCATGCGCGCGCCAAACTCCACGCCGATGGTGAGGTCATGGACTGGCTGGAAGCGCTTGTCCGTGAACTGCAGCAGCAGGCACGACTTGCCCACCCCGGTGTCCCCGATGATGATGTACTTGAAGAGGTACCTGCCAAGGGGAAGCACCGCCGCAATCAGGCGTAGGCCCTCGGACACCGAACCAGTACTATCCCCGGCCCAGTCCCTGCCTTCCCAGCATCCTCAACCTCCCCTGGGACCCCTTCAAAACGGACTTCTTAGGGGGGAGAGACTCAGCTCTGAAACCCCCCTCTTTCCAACACCAGAATAGCATCCTCAGCAGGGGCAAGCCGCTAAAGTTGTGCATTGCCTCCTGCTCCGTGGGGCAGCTAGGGTCTGGCCTACCCAGCGGTGAAGTGAAGATGGAAGGGGTGGGGCCGGGCAAACAGTTCGGGAAGTTCCGTGGGCTTTCCCGTGAGGCGAAGGGGTAGAGCCCGGGGGGTTCAAGGGAGTTAGCGGGGGGGGGGGGGGGGGGGGGGGGGGCATTTATGTAAGGCAGATCCCGGCCCGCTCTGCCCCCCTCCCCAACCGCCCCAAAACCCCTTATCGCCTGCAGCCCGTTGGAGGGCCCGTCGCTACGACACCAATGCGGAGACGAGCTACACGATTACAAAGTAGAGCTTCGTTGGACGCGAGCGGGGCCAAGGGCCGCGTCCGCTCGCCTCCCTACGGCCTTCGCGCGCTCCCCGAGGCGAGGCGGGCTGCCGGGGCTGGAAGCGGGCCGAGGGAGGGGAGGGAGACTCACGCGTACGACATGATGCGCCGTTTTCTTGCGGCACGCCGATAGTCTCAAGCTAACAAGCTTCGTGAGAGGCGCTGGATGTCTGTGGTGCGTGCCGGTTCCCGCGGGAAAGGGGCTGGTGGTGGTGGCGGTGTGATTCGGCGGGCTGTAGGGCTGTGCTTGTGCTGTCCGTGATTCGGCGCGCTGCTGTGCGGTGCGTGCGGACGACGACGAAGCGGCCATCTGCGGTGCTGTGGTCCGCTCGACGTCTCGACCCGGATCCGGCCGCGCACGTGCGAGCCTTCGGATCTTTATTGCTTTTAAACCCGTACTTGACCGCCCAGCATATCATCAGGGCCGCAAGCCGCATATTAAAGCTTTTCTATTCCGGCGTAATTGCGCAGTATTCTTTTACGTACAATAAATAGGGACTGCAAAAAACATTTATGGTGTAGTCTGCCGTGAAGTCGCTAGCTTGCAACGACGATTGCGCGCGCGGGGAACGAACTCCAGCGCCGTTTAATTCTAGCTGAGGCGGTTCCGCGGACGGCGCGGGATATCATCCGCGACATCTGCGCCATTCTCTGGACTACTTTGCGTGCATTCTCTGGACGCTCTCCCTGTAACCAAAAAGATAACATCTGCGCCAGCAGTAGCGACTAGTCATTCGCGCCCGGTGACGTCATAGTTCGACAGCACAGCAACCTTGCTGTTTGCCAGTCAGTCGGGGAAGCGCAGCTAGGGGTGTGACCTGCAGCTCTCGCCGCTGATCAGCCCTCGAGAACTGGAAAACGGGCCGCGTAGCCTTCCACCCGAGTCGACAGCTGCTGGCGGCGATGGCGGACTCGGCGGGCGAGGCGGAGCTCGGGCCGCCGGCGGCGGCGGCGGCGGATGTCGACATGCAGCCGTCCGCCGACGGAAACAGCGGCCAGGAGGAGACGCCACAGGAAACAAGAAATGCGGAAGGCGTGGCGGGATCTGATTCCGATGGCCAGAAAGCTACGAGCGATGGAGAGGGAGGGCGGCGGGAGGAGGAGGAGGCGGAGGTGGAGGAGGAGGAGGAAGAGGAGGAGGAGGACGAGGTTCGCGCAACTCTGCCCCGCGTTGAATATAATTTGGGTAAAGGAAAACAAATGGCAAAACAGATTCCACCAGGGCGGCAGTTTATGGGGCGCTAGCTATAGGAGTGTCATTCTAGGAGGCCTTGCGTACGGCGGCTATGACACGGTCGGGGCCTCCCTCGGTGGTTGAGGGATGCATGCCTGCGGGGCGCAGTGGATGCTGGGGTTTGTGGAGCTGGCGGAAGACGCGGCCGACCTGCTGCGGCACCGCTTCCCCAGCAAGCTCGGCGGGCGGCCGGCGTGGCTGGATCCGCTGCGGCTGCCCTCGCCCGAGCAGCTGACGTGCGGGGCTACCGGCCGCCCGCTGGACTTTCTACTGCAGGTGGGAGACAACACACCTGTGCCAACCTTATGCCAGTCAATGCCAGCGCAGCTCATGTTGCTGCCTCTATGCTTACCCAACACGCGTCCAGGCCACATCACATGTCAAGATAGCATTGCGTACCCCCAGGCCTGGGCCCTCCGTGTCCTCCGAGTGCCAACGCACCGATAAGAACCTGCAACGCTTGCTATCTACAGGAACATTCGCCCCATGGGTTTGAACTGCATTAGACCCATGGCAGATAGAGCAGGTTCTTGCTCGCAGTATTATTATTATAGCATCGGCACCGGACGCCCAATGACGCCCTCTGAGTTCCGCCATCCGGGCGTGTCCTGTCGCAGGTGTATGCGCCCGTGGAGACAAATGCGGCAGCCTTCCACCGGACGCTCTTTGTGTTCACCACCCCCGAGGTGAGGGCCGCCAGGGGCGACCTGCGCCAGGCCATCCCGTGGCGCTCCATCAGCTGGGTGGGAATGCTGACTGAGAAGAGGGGGCAGGAGGGTGGGGTGGCATAATTAGTTTTGCATGCAGCGGTGCGTCTTCCGGCATCGCAACTGCTGATGGGATGGCTGCGGCCAACTGTGTCCCTGCTACCTCCGACGCAGGGCGACAGCGTGCACAAGCCGGGCGCGGTGCGTGTACTCCGGTGCCAGCTGCCGCGGGAGAACAGCTTCTACGCGTCGGAGCCGGCCGAGCCCGGCGACCTCGCGCCTCCCTCGCTGCCGGTGCGGCCAGCCCGCCCGCCCACCCTTGATTGACCGCCAGAAAGGGAGGGGGGGTGTCGGGGAGCGATGTCTGAGGGCGCCTGATTTGGTGCGTGTGGGGGTCCACAGGTGGAGGAGATGGCGCGCCTGCAGAAGCGGGACCGCTGGCGCTCCGCGGAGGCAGAGGTGGCGGTGGCCGTGGGGGATGCCCCGGCGGGTACGAGCTGCCGCTTTACTCGCAACCTGCTGTAACATGTGCTGCATACTGGGGGGATAAGGGGATAGGGACAGGGGCACGGGCATGAGTGTCTTCAGCATGGCATGATGTGGCATGGCATGGCATGGTATTGCATGACTGTAGCTGTGGGTGTGTCGCCTCATTTTAGTGGTTGCAAACTGCTCCTGTCCCTCTCTCTGCCGCTATGTACATACATATAAGATGGCATGGCATGGTATGGCATGGCATGGCATGGCATGGAATTGCATGACTGTGGCTGTGGGTGATGCCTTTTGTCGCCCCGATGCAGCGGCTGCAATGCGCCCCTCTCCCTCTCTCCATGTATATATATAATATACATATAAGCACACACATGAAAAGTATTCTTTGGGCTCTTGCAAATATATGTGATTTGACCCCCCCCCCCCCCTGGGGTAGGGAGCGCCCAGGGTGGATTGGGGAACACTCTGTTTTTCAGTATATACCGCAGATATAGCAGCGCAGCACTACTGATTGTGTTTGTGGCATGGGATAACAGCAATGGAGCAAGTATATGCAGAGACACGTCCGCATGCTACGCTGTTCATCCTGGTAGAACCGGTGTTGGGGGTGGAGGGGGGGGGGGGGGGGGGCGAAGGAGGCTGCTGGCCCGAGGCATGGGATGTTCCCCGCCGTGACGCGCTCTCCTACGTGCGCAGAGCTGGAGGGCGTGCCCATGTGGCCGGAGCGCGAGATCGTCGTGGAGCCCGAGGCGGATGCTGTCGCGGGTGCGACGCAGGATGGCATTGACGAGGAGGTCAAGCGGTGCGCCTGCCGCTGGGAGAGGGGAGGGGCGGCGTGCTTGATGGGTTTAGCCCGGCAGGCTGGTGGAGGCAAAGGGGGCGGGGGGGGGGGGGGGGGGGTGATGAAGGTTGGGGTTGGGAGGGAGGGCGTTTTTGGTATCAGACAGGTTTGACCCCTCTCTTCTGAGAACGGGTGGGAATTACTCACATAGGAAAGTAACCATGACGAGCAGCGGCGATGGTGCCGAGCGCGTCCACCTCACCTAAGCTCAAGAGTTGACCACTGCGAGAGGGCGCTTCACTGCGGGAGCCCGGAAGGCATGTACTGCGACTCGACTTCGGGTGTTGAGGTTTAAAACACCCCCAACGGGGACCCCCCAGCTCCAATTCCTTGCCGTGCGCATCGCTACCCGAAAACGTCCCGACTGCAAAGCCAGTGCCAAAACTGATGGAGCTGTCAAGATATCGTTGAGGTGTCCAAAATTTGATCAAAATATTAACGATCACTGCATAAGACTGAGATAAGGCGTGCCTTTCCTAAGAAAACTCGACATTGGAAATGAGGGTTTTTTGTACGGTCTTAGAAACCCTACAACCCTTTCAACGCCGTGGGTTTTTTGTAGAATGCGAACCGTGGAAAAGTGGTATTTTCAAAAGTAGTGGAATTATCGTTAGCCGCTAGCCACTGGCCGTATTCATTGGGCAAGGGGGGAAGAGGGGGAGGGGGGGGGGGGGGGGGGCAATCTTAACAAAACAACGAAGAATAATGGGATGAGGGGGCTGTTCGCTCCCTTTTCTGGCTGCCTCGCTGAGGTCGGCGCTGGCTGCGCAGGCTGATGCGACAGTACAAGGCGCAGAAGGACGCGGGCGAGGCGCTCACGGAGGAGGAGCTGCCTGCGGAAATCATGGACACTGTGGAGGCGAGCGTCACGGACGACCGGCAGCGCTTTGCGGTGCGCCAACCCCCCTTTACCCCCCGGGTCCCACCTGCTCCCCCCCCCCCACCACCTCCAAGCCCCACCACCACCAATAACAACAACAAAACAGCTCACCGAGGCATGGTGGATCTGGAAGCGGCAGTCATGCAGTTGCCGGTGAGGCCGGGCCGGCGGACTCGTTCCGGGCGTTGTCAGATCGGATGTGACGAGTGACGGGTGCGAGCATCGGGTGGACAAAGAGGGCGGGTTTGGGGGGGGTGGGGGTAATGGGGGGGGGGGGGGGGGGGGGTCGCTGCGTCTCGGGCTACTGCAGCTGGCGCTCGCTAGACGCCCGAGTATGCCTTAGCTTTGCCGCGTGCCAGTGCCCATGCGCTCTGGCAGCTGGCGCCTGAACCGCGGAGGAGGCCTGGGGCCCAACTAGGTGGGGGGGGGGGGGGGGGGGGGGGGGAGGCTGTGCTGTAAACAGAGTTTGGGTCTCCGCGTTATGACTGTATCCAGGGATACCCCCTCCCCACCCCCTCCCCCCTCGGCGCTGAAACCACTGTAACCCAATTCTCTGGTGGGCCAACAAAGGGGGGGGGGGGGGGGGGGGGGCGCTGTGCACAGCCGCCGTAATGTAAACTTTGGGTCTGCACGTCATGCAAGCGTCGGCCACTGCCCCCCCCCCCCCCCCCCCCCCCCCACCCACCTCAAGCCCCTGCGCCAAAAGAGGGGAACTCGATAGTAAAATGATGCCCCCAATGATGCAGCGCAAACACGCCTGGGAGGTACTGCTGAGATTGCGATTCGCCGTCAATCAAGTTCTTGGCCTTCGAGCGGCCCTTTTCACAGCTTCCGTGCGCAGACTGGCGGCCGCTCCTGTGGCGTGAGGGTGGATCGGGAGAGCGCAGGTTGCTCGGGGCGGCGGAGGGAATCCGCAGGGGCAGGGGCGGGTCTGTGATGTGGGCAGCCACCTGCAGCTGCGGCGCATCTGAGAGGTCGGGTGGGGGGGGGGGGGGGGGGGCGACTTGGCGCACTTGGCGCGCCGCTGCAAATGCCGCCCTGCCCTGCCATGCGTCCACCTGACCCCCCCCCCCCCCCCCCCCCCCGACCTCGCAACCCCCCCCCCTGCTGGCTCTGCTCCGACTCCCGCGCAGGCGTTCACGGCGCGCGTGGCCGCGGCGCCGGAGCAGGTGCTGCGCTACTGCTTTGAGGAGGGCGCCCGCCCGCTGTGGCCGCAGGCCGGCAAAGTCCCGCGCCCCGCAGACATCCCGCCCTGCCCCGCGTGCGGCGGCCCCCGCCGCTTTGAGTTTCAGGTGCCGGGCCTGCTCGTGCACCTACCCCCAAAGGCTGTCTGCCCTGTCTTCCCCTGCGGGCCTCTGGCAGAGGTGTGCGTGTGCCTGCAGAGGTAGACGTAGATGGTATTTGTATGTATTTGCCTCTGTATGGGTGTTTATGTGCATAGCATGATCTCTTTGGGTTATGCGCAGCATAGTTTAGAATTGTCCCCCCCCCCCCCCCCCCCGGCCACTGCCGAGAGGGGAAAGTATGCAATGACATTTAGACGTTCAAACCAGATCAGAATGAACCAAGGATAGGTGACGTGAGCTGGCAACACCATCAAGGTACATTTTGGAGGCACCCAAGGTGTTGTTTTAAGTAAAATAATCAAAGTAGTGTTTTCAATGACTAAAGCAAGTGGTGCGTACAGTGTGTTGTGATGAGTGATTTTATTTGGGGTGAGATGGGGTTGGCGATCGTTTCCATTTCCTTTGTGTTTGTTGTCTAGCGGGGAATGGGAAGAAGAGGGGCGCCCCAACCCCCTCCAGCTCACGTGCCCCCGCCCCCTGCACCGCCCTCATTGTTGCCGGTCCCCCGCAGATCCTGCCCCAGCTGCTGCACTTCCTCAACATAGACATCGACGCGGACGCGGAGCGCGTCGACAAGTCGCTCGACTGGTGCGTAGCCGGCTCCCGCCAGCTCGTAGAGGAACCGCCGATAGTGCGTGGTGGTTCCAGAGCGCAAGTGAACACGCGCGGGCGGACAGATCCGAAACCTCGACACTGCTGTTTCGTTCCAAGGGCTCTGTCGATCTCATGTGGTACGTAACAGATAATCTCGAGTAGCCTCCGTGTCACCGTCCGATACTCGCAACGACGATTATTACCTCGAGCACCTCGGGATGTACTCAGGCACCCACGTGTGGAAAAGGGTGATGTCCCTTAGCCCCCCCCCTCCCCCCCCCCCCCCCCCCCTCTTACGAGACCCATGGGCGTGGCGCGTTTAACGGTGCTCTTATCACTGTAGGTATGATCCCGGTGGGTCAGGGCGGACGAACAACCTGAACAGTAGGACCCACCTTTCCGTGATGATATGTGTACGCGCGAGTCGGCTCCCGGATATGGCCTGGCGGCGGAGGGATCCGCACTTGCCCATTGGCGCTCTCACTTTTGGACCCCCCCCCCCCGCCCTGCCCCGCCCCGCCCGGGTGTGTCGGGCCGCAGGAGCACCATCGCCATCTACAGCTGCCGAGACAGCTGCAGCCAGGCAGCGCCCGCGGAGGAGGGTGGCAGTGCGTACGTGGAGGAGTTTGCGTGGGTGCAGCCCGCGTGAGGCGCCGCGCCGGGCGGCGTGCGGGCATCCGAGAGTGCCTGGTTCAATGCCGATTTAACGCCCAAAGTGCCGCCTATCTCGCACTGAAATGCTCATTGTGCGAACCCTGGTCTTGCCATCCTCCACCTTGTTGTCCTTAGGCACGGTATCAATATGGCATTATTTTGCGTCCATGTCCTGCGTTCCTTGCCTGCACTTGCTGCATGCACAGCATGGTGGACTGTATCACTGGGGCGCAGGCGGTAGCCCCATCATTGGGTGAAACCATAGGATTCGTTGATGATTGTGTCGGCATATTGGGGCAATAAAACCCCATACACCCTGTGGATGTGTATGTATAAATATATATATATGTAATATAGATATACATCTGACATATATAAATGTATATATATGCATACATCTGTACATGTGTACATCTGTATATATAGAGAAATATGTATATGTATACATATGGATGTATATCTCTCTATATACATATATCTATATATATGTATATATATGCTCCGATTACTGGCACGGCAGGCCCCACGATGCATCAGACTTGTTCAGACCAGCAAGAGAAGTGGCAGGGACCTGTAGTATAGTCGTCGCATTAGTTGGTTTCCCGCGTCACAATATAGCTATCATTATCATGCTGCTGTTATTCATTATTTCGCACATTGCACAATGGATTATTCCACGCATACCGCACCCATTTTCTGACGCAACGTTTTCCGATTATTATTATTATCATTTATATGTTGTAGCACATATAAATAATGAATGGCGCCGGTGTTGCCGCATCGCTGGCTCCTTGACGTACGCTCCGGGGGAGGACCGCCCATATTATGCAAGATGAACCGAGAGTGCCGCCCTGAAGGCTCGAGGCCACCGGCCGGACCGTGAGAGCTCAGTCGTCACTGCACATTAATTACATGAGCTAGCAGCAGAAGGCGATATGAGGAAATCACCAAAAAAGGACAATCAGAAAGGTCCTCGACAACGACTGCATATTCGTATGTACCGGTACTGTCTTGTTGTGTTGTTTTTCTAATTCTGGGGAACTGCCCCTTTTTGTAATTCACACCGGTACTGTCTCATCTCGTAACAAAGACAACGCAGCATAATTCGGTACTTGAATGAGGACCTGAAAAATGGGCGGCCGACGCGCGGATAGGCTGGCTGGTCCCAGCTCGCCCAGGCCGTCTGTCCGGATTACGAGTACCTGTACCCGTAATAATACCGGCAAACCTTTTGTCCCGGGCGAGCTTTACTTGTACTGTTGCCGCCCTGAAGATGCGCCCAATCAGCAGTACCAAACAGCAGTACGCACGCCGCTTGCTGTGCCTTCAGTGTGTCAGCTGACTGCTTGTGAGCGGCTGCGCTCCTTAGTTGCGGCAATGCACACTGCCATTTGAGTTGATTCACAATTCACAAGGTCGGGCTATTTTGGTGGCCCCTCTGCCACAGCACTTCCAATGCGCGAGTGTCACCACATGCGAGTACAGCAAAACACCCCAGGAGGTGTGCGGCCTGTTTTTGAAATCCAGCAGCCACACGGATGTGCAGGTCTGTCCGCCACAAAAGCCCCGATGCACCTTGTTTCCTTTCCAGCTGTTGATAAAAATATTACATCACGAACACAATAGGCTCCAGACGGCTTCATCCGAGTCGATTTCAGGCCGAATGGATATATTCACCTCTTCCTAAACACCTACACGCCTATCCAAATAAAATGGTGCAATGGGGTAGCTACAGATGTTGCACCATCGCGCAAGGTTCGCGGTTCTGGAATGTTGGGTAATACGGACTGAGGGAGGGGTGGCCACGGGGGAGGGGGGAGGGGTGTCCGATTGAGGATTTATACTTGCTTGCGCTCCAGCAACACCACATCACCCGCCATTGCCAGGGTACTTGTACCCTTGTCCTGGACTCTCGTCTCGCCTTGCGGCGTCTCGGCCCGTGGCGTGCAGCGCGCTGCCGCGCCGCGCTAGAGCAGGTTGGCCAGCGGCACGCCGCCGCCCCGCGCCTCCACCTTGTGGTGAAAGCTGAAGGTGGCGTCGCCCTTGTCGCTGTAGCGGCGGATCACCGAGCTGGCGACCCCCACCGCGGCGTCGCGCGCCCTCGCGCTTGCGGGTCCACTCGTCCGCTGGGCGCACAGGCACAGCATGGTGGGCGTGTCAGGATGTCACGGCACGACAATGGGTACCGTTCTCGGGGGGAGGAGGGATCATACCGGCATGCGTATACACCGCTGTAGTTGTATCATTTCTTAGCACACCATATATACAGTCCTCTATATACACCTAATGTACAGTACGCGTAGTTAATCCTGAGTGGACGGTCCATACTTGTGAATGTCTACCGCACCATAGAACTTGGCCTGCAGGTGCCGGAGGATCCACACCATCCAAACGATCCAAACGATGAAGTGGATTATAACGTCTGCTCGGAGTTTTCCGTATACAGCTGTGGTGGTGCATTTATAGCAAAGTCGATGCCGAAGCAGTACTTCCCTGTTTCCCAAGGAATACCACCTCCTGCCGTGGAGGAGGGCTCATGCCGGGGGGGGGGGGGGGGGGGGGGGGGGGGGGGGGGTTCATAGATAAGCGTGGCCACAGGAAAATGATAAACGATATATCTCAAGATGCAGGACATGGCATTTTCACACTTTTAAATTGAATGCACACAACTCCATGGCCAATCGCCAGTGTGATGACCATCAATGTGGATGTGTGTGAAGAGAGGGAGGCGGGGAGGGGGGAGAGAGAGTCGGCGAGCCACCGGGGTGCTTGTAAGCAAGCAGCGTTGCCGAAGGATGTGACCAGCGCAGTTACACACACACACAATCATTATGTATGCTGACTCACTTCACACGATGGCAATACATAGCCGCACGTAATAGACGGTTGTCCCATCCTTCTTATGTGGAAGCCTAGCTATGGCGAACAGGCACTATATACAATGAGTATCTCTGGTTGCATGTAATATTTGTAAGGCCTAGATGACTAGGCTTCCACATTGATGCCATGGGTGGGGGGGGGGGGGGGGGGGGGGGGGGGCGGGCGCACGTGACATCTTGTACCACCAGATGATGAGGACCGTCATCTTGAGGTTGGTCTGGTCCACGCTGTAGTACTTGACGTCGAGGTACTGCTCGTCGTACTCGGTCGGCTTCTCGCGGCACAGCTGCCGCAGCTTGCTCATCAGCTCGTGCTTGATGGTGTCCGCCGCGCCCACGTCCACCTTGAGCCACCGCCGCGTGTTAGCAGCGGACAAGGGGCGCGCGCAGGTGACTGGGCGGTGAATGTGGCCCGGCAAGATTTCGCCATGCTGAGGGCGAGGGGACTCGCGCGCCTCCTCTTTGATACGTTAACTGTAGTATTACTGTAGTACTGTAGTACTAGCTTCTAACAGTACATAACGGAGTCTATGTTTTTCAAAAATTGACAATGGGAATCCTTAAGAGTCTTATTCTAAATATGTTTGATTCTTGTATGATTGTTGACGTCAAATCGCTGATGTTTTATCCGGCAATGGGATTGATTTGAAACGAGGGAGCCTCCTTTTTTGTAGAATACTCACACGCACATGCCGTGTCGGTAAGTGCACACATTGCGAGAGAGGGCAAGATAACAACCCCGAAATTACGACACCCCTCGAACAGCGCACCCGATTTCCGTTTACCATGAACATAATTGTAACGCTCCGTGTGTTCACCCTGCTAGGGTGAGACCCCCCCCCCCCCCCCCCCCGCGCGCGCGCGCGCCATCTCCCCTTCTCGCCACACGCAAAGAGGGTTACCGTAAGAACTGCGCCGCTATGTACAACGGGTCACACCTCGACGATCGACGCAAACATTGCGAGCTCAAATCAGTATTTTCTGTTCCGCCTCGGACAATCAGATCCCCCCCCCCCCCCCCTTGGGCCTCCATCAAACCCATATCAGCACCCAGATGTTGTTTACTACTGAAGGTTGCGGATTGTGGCGAAAACGAGCACCACCCGAGCCATGATAAGCACATAAAGAGGGCGTGGCGCGGGGGGGAGAGAGAGGGGGGGGGGGGGGGGGAGGGGCACCTGGAAGTAGGTGAACTCGGCGTGGTTGGAGCACCGCGAGAGGTTCAGTATCGGCTGCGCAGTTGCAGCGGCAAGCAGAGGGTCAGCTGGTCAGGTCAGGGTCAGGCGCTGGAGACAAACGGGAAGGCGACGCAACTCCAGAATGGGCACACACGAGCCCTGACCAGGGCGGTTCGGGATCCTGGGGAGTACAGGCTCGGGGCTTTCTGGATTGTCGGTGTTTCGCTTTCGGCGGCGGGGCATTGTCCCGCTCTGGCTTATCCATCCAAACTTGCCAGCCTTGATTATTTTTGCCATTTGATTGAGTCAATAGGTATGATTTTAGGGGTTTTAGGGTTTGGATTTAGGGTTTTAAAGGTTTTAGGTTAAAAAGGATTTAGGGTTTTAAAGGTTTTAGGTTTAAAAAGGATCTAGGGTTTAAATTTAGGGTTTTAAAAGATTTAGGTTTAACCCTACAACCCGTTGGCATTGAGTCTATTGGCATTATAGTCGATGTCTCGCAATAAAGCGGTAACTGGTCCATCATATGATGTTTGCCCTGATTTTCACAATGAAATCAGCTGCCCAAGCGAGTCATAGTGGGCCGCAGTTGATGGGTGAGTGTGTGTGTGTGTGTGTGTGTGTGTGTGTGTGTGTGTGTGTGTGTGTGTGCGCGCGCGTGCGTGCGTGTGTGTGTGTGTGTGTGTGTGTGTGTGTTGGGAGGGGCCGGGGGGGAGCTGACCTTGCTGATGAGGGAGGTGTTGGTGAGGGTGAGGGGGCGGTTCCAAAAGTCCAAAAACGAGGTGTTGAGCAGGCTGATCTTGCGCACGTTGAACGCCTCGCCGTCCAGCGTCACCCTGCGGCATTGCGGGAGCCAGCCGAGACAATGGCGCACATCAGCGACCGGACTGCAGAATGCTTGTGGAAGCAGCGGGACGCGCCATGTCTTGACATCGGGTCAGAGCGGGTCTGTCATCAGTGCATGTCAGCGCGGGGCCCTCCTCTGGCCCTGCCGCAGCGAGGCACGCACCAGTCGCCGACGTCGTACGGGTGCTGCACAAACAGAAAGAGCATCGCCTCGTACCTGCGCGCCGCCGCGCAAGACACAGAGAGCTGTTTTTAGCATAGCACGGGTATACTGTGAGGAAAAACAGAGTGAGGCTCTGAGAGCTGAATTTGGTGGCGGATTGCTTTGGGTAGCAGACTCTCGGAAAGGCAACAGGGGCTGGGAAAAGGACCAGGGATGGCCGCGGCAGGCGGAATGCCAAGACATGGTAGGCTTAATGGAAGGGAGGGGGGGGGGGGGGGGGGGGGGGGGACTCACGTGTTGCGGATGCTGTTGCCGAAGATGAAGGAGAGCGCCAGCACGGTGGCGGAGAAGGTGGACAGCCCCTGCAGCACGTCCACGTTCCTGTGGGGCGACGGGGAAGCGCGGGCGGTGCTCTGTCAGGCCCACCCTCGGTGTCGCAGAACCTCGCAGGGCAGGCGGGGCACAGCAGGGCACAGCGTGTTGTAGACCATCTGTACAATGTTTGCTGTATGCGTGCTGCATGCTCGTGCGAAGTGAGAGAGAGAGGGAGGGAGGGGAGGGGAGGCTGAAGATTGTGTAGTAGTAGGACACCACCACGATCGCCAAGTGCAAAAAGGGGTGTGTCACGCTCATTGACGCCCTGTCGCTGTGTTGTGTCTGCAAGTGGCCTCCCGATGCCTACTGACGCAGCAGTTTAACTAGCAGCTGGATAACAGCGGCTGTCGGCTGTCAGATTTGCGCGTACGAGCATCCCATCCTATTTATGTTACGAATTATGTCCCTCCAGGCTGATATTCAGTTGGACTGTGTATCTTATAAATATAGTATTCCTATATTATTGTATCTTATAAATATAGTATTACCACATTATCTGTTCACTAATTGCTGGGCTGGACTGGGCGGGCGGGCGTACCACACGAGGAAGTAGAAGCCAATGAACAGAAAGTGGAGGGCACCTGCCAAGAGTTGGGGGGGGGGGGGGGGGGGAGGGGGTGGGGGGCGGGGGGGGGGGGGGGGGGTATCAGCTCGCTGGCAAGGCGTGGCCAAAAAAGCTGCGGTGGGCAGAGGACGGGGCAGCTGTGGCAGCACGCACCCGCCAGGCCGCTCTCCAGGCTGTTCATCATTGTCTCCGTGTTGTGCAGCGACGTGGCGATGTCGGCCCGCTCTTTGTACAGCGTCTGCACGCGGTCAATCACCTGCCGGCAGCGAGGGTTTCAGCCTCGACACACGCCAACACGCACAACAGGCAGCGCTACTCTCCATCAATGCTCCTGGCCTGCACTCCTGGCTAGTATGCTGGGACTAGCATGAATTACCAAACTAGCGTCTTGGTGTGACAACAAGAGCGTCCTATTAGCTCTTGGCTTTAGACACTTCAAGGGGAAAAATACAGATAGCCGAGGGATGCACTCATTCGAAGGTTGGCAGGCCCCCTAGCGGAGAAGCAAATAGACTGCCAGACTGGAAAATGTGGACATCAAGAGTTCGAAAAAAAGAGCAGCGACTGAATGAATGGCGCTGATACGATGCGGTGCCTCTTACCTGGGAGCGTGTGATTCTGGCCTCCAGGTCAGTTGAGAAGATGCGAAACGCTTCCGTCGCCGACCGGCGCCCCTCGTTGTCGTCCTTGTAGAAGAGCATAAAGTCCTGGAGTGTGACATATTTGCTGCGGACATCCGGACAAACGACGCCGCAGAATGCAAAACATCAGCGAGCGGGCGCTGGCGTCGGGCGGATGGGGGGGCGGACGACATGGCGAGGCAGGGGCTGCATGGCCATCGGGTAAGTATTCCACCATGCGTGGGTAAAGAAATGGCCGGATGTGGGGGGGGGGGAGGGGGGTGGGGGGGGGGGGAGGGGGGTGGGGGGGGGGGGGAGGGGAGAGAGCTCACCGTTGGACCTCCGCACCGCGCAGGTTGCTGAACAGCGCCTTTCCGAATTGGGTAACATCCGCCAGCTGCGCCTTGGCCTCCTCCGGGGTGCGGCACCTGTGCTGCCGGATAAGGTTGCTGTACGTCTTGACCACCACCGCGGTGCGCAAGCGCTCAATCTCCTTGTCCGTCAGATTCTCCAGGTCCTGCCGGGCACGCTCCAGGTCAGCACATGCGAGAGCAGTAGCAGAGCGGACGGCAGCAGGGGTACCGGGCCCGCGCACATCTGGGTCCTGGTTGTCCAGCATCTCCAGCGGCATCTGCTGCAGAATGTCTTTCCCAAGGTTAAACTGGACGATGTCGTCGTCAAAGTTGCCGGAAGTGGTGGGGGTGGCCGAGTAAGAGTCATCCGCCTCAGAAGGGGGGCGGCTCGCAGGACGCGACCCCGAGACAACCTTGAACAGATCAGCGATCGCACTGCCGCTGGCCATCCGACGATGCTGCATGGGCACGCACGTCAGGCGCACGCCAGCGTCAGCTGCACTGCGACGCGTGAGAGAGGTGGTAATGCTGTGGGAGCGGGCGCGCCGACTCACCCGGGGGGGATCAGGGCGCTCAGGGATGGTGCCCTGCTGGGGCAGGTCCAGCACCACCCCCGACACCAGTGCGCTGCCATCCTTCAGCTCCGACCCACCCTCCGATGGCGCCCCTCTATGCGCCAAGTCCACCAGGTTCATGGTGGAATTGCCGGGGCGCAAGACCTTGGACGACCTGCGCACATCTGCCCGGGTGCTCTTGGTGAATATCTGCTTTGACGGCTTGGGCCTGCGGCGCTGACGGGTGCTGGAGAGTGCCTGCGAGTGGCGGCAGAGAAGGGGAGAGGTGGGGCGGTGGCGGTGAACATGTCAGCGCGGGATGGGTGGCATGATGGCACACACACGCACACACACAAGCCAGCCTCCACATTAATGTGTTGGTGGATGGCATGTGAGGCAGACTGGGGTACCTTGAGCTTGAACTCGCTGCCCAGCGCCTCGTGCAGCTTCTTGAAATGCGTGCTACGGTAGAAGTTGGTGGAGATGGCCTTGGTGCACACCGACGCGATCAGCGAGGCGATCGTGGCAATGAGCACGCAGAGGACAATGCGCTGGATGATGGTCGACATCTGCGCCGGCGAGGAAAATTTGCTCAGTCAGGATTCATGCGTCGGATGGCCGGGCGCAGCTATGCCAGCTCAGCTTTAGCTTGCCGGCATACAGGTTTTGCGAGCGGCATGCCCCCGCACGGATCGAGCACACCTTCTGGTAGGGTGCGCTGGCGCACGTGGCTGCGTACACGCCGTCGCAGAAGGCGAGCTCAAACACCACGAAGTACCACAGCAGCAGCATGCCCATCGTGGCCGTGCGGATGAGTGCCTTGGTCAGGCTCTCGTAGTGCGCCAGGAACTCGCCCAGGAACACCACCTGCCGCGCCCCAGGGGAAACATCGCCATCGCATTGCCTCAATACCCGCATGGCAGCCATCCAGGCGCAGCAGCTGCACCATGTCCGAGCCACCTCTCTGGCCATGCGAGGTGGGAAATGAAGGTCAAGGTGGAGAAGGAAATGTTGGGGGGGGGGGGGGGGGGGGGGGGTCACCTCAATGGTGTGGAAGATTTTGGCGGTGCCCCACTTGGCAAGGTAGTACAGCGGGATGGCGCCGCCCGCAAAGTAGCACCACCGGAAGGATATGCTCTCCCCGTTTTTCGCGGAGGCCTGGGTGGCGACTCCAAAGGCCCAGGTAAGCTCGAGCAAGGGTGCAGGCAACATCAGGGACGGCAGGGGCAGGGGCAGGGGCAGGGGCCAGGGGCGCGGCGCACCGGCAGCTTCTGCAGCAGCACGCCGATGCCGATGACGATGAACGACGACACCAGTAGCCACAGCATGGTCATTTGCTCCTTGTCGGCGCAGAGCTTCGCGATCTTCTTGTGCATCGTGCCATCCTCAGTCTGTGTAATGGCAGTATATCCGATTGGATACGGACCAGCAGGGGGTGTCAATGTGCCATCTTGATATAAATAAAACTAATAAAACAACAACCGCGCAGTGGCAACATAACCATCAAGCGCCCCCCCTCACCCCAAGCCCACCCAAGCCCCGTGTCCCGACGAGCTGCTGGCTACATGCACGGGGGCGGCGTACATTGGCGTCGCCAAAGATGCCCATCCGGCCATAGGCTTCCATTGCCTGCGCGGCGCGCGCGTCGGGGGTGCTGTGCGGGTTGATGTCGCCCTTGCCGGTGGACGTCTCGGACAGGCCTGCCTCGGACGCGGTCGGCTGGAAGTTCCGCGCCTGTTCAAAGGCCCCTTCTCCGCTGCTGTTGCCAACGGCGGGCGCCGAGGCTGTGCGACGGGGAGGGGAGCAGCGGCGGGCGAGCGCACTGGTCAGCGGCAGCCGACCGTCGAATACAAATTTAAACAATCGCATACATACCGTACACGAACTTTGAGAGCGAGGGTGGTCGGGCGGCGGGGAGAGATGGTAGCCAGTAGCTAACAGACACCCAACGGTGTCTCGCAACGAGGTCCGGAAGAAAGCCTAGGGAAAGCCGGGGGGGGGGGGGGGGGGGGGAGTCACCTCGGTCGGCTATGTCCAGCAGCGTGACGGGCTCCATCTCGCAAGGCCGCGGCGGAGCCGGGAATACCCCCGCGTCCGAGGCCGCGTATGTCTGCGGCCCAGCCCCGATCTCCGCCGCCTCCTCCGCCTTGTCCAGTGCCACGCGGAAGGACAGCAGCTCCGCCTGGCTCAGCAGCGTGGCGCCGTCCGGCACTGGTGCCCCCACCGGCGCCCCCACAGGCTCCCCCACCGGCGCCTCCACCACGGCGGAGTCGCTCAGCCAGCGGGCACCCGACGACCCGGCGCCCGAGCGCGCTTCGAGGCCCGGCAACATGGCTCTAAGGCAGCGACTCGACCGATCCTCGGACTGTCGACCAAAGCCCGCTTGAAGGTGTAAGGTCAGCCGGCGGTTGCGCAGGCACTGTGTGAACGGCGGTGGTTCAGGTCCTTTTAACGCTGTGATCGTGACACCAAGTGTCAAGCGGGTCATACTTCTACTGCATCAGGCCCGGTGCTAAGAGGGTTCTGCTTAAATGTAGGCTTTTTCCTTCCCCAGTACTTTGTGTGCATTCTCTTGACGCTCTCCCTGTAACCAAACAGTAAAATCAGGCTGACAATAGCCTGCTGCTGAGCTCGTACCGGTACTCTCGTAGTATCGCTGCTGTAGGTATCGGTACCGGTGCGGGTTGCCGTACCGGTACCGGTACCGATAATCGCCAGTAACGCCTATATAGAAACCGCTCCCTATGAGTAGCACGAATCCGCGTGTTCGCAGGGACTCATTATTGCGCCGCCTTGCACCGCCGCCGGCAAGTGAAGGGCCCATGGTGTAATCCTTGCCCGTGCGGGTAATAACATGTAGCGACTAATCCTTAGCAGAACCCCGTACCTTATTCCTGCTACGGGTAGAAGCCACAGCGGGGGGGGGGGGCTAGTGCCTAGCGACCAGTGTTGCCAGCGGATGCCCCTGCTATATCATGATGAGGTTTCGGTCTACATTATGAGGGCGGGAAAACATGTCCGGGATATAGTAGGGGTTCCCGCGACGACAGAATGCTAGCAGGGAAAATTTGCCACTCTTTTAATTCAACGGTCGTACGCAGCACGTAGTCGCTACATCCAGATTGCTTGCAAAGCCTGCTACTGGGTAAGGATTAATGATAATCGCATTTAGGCGCGGAACCCTGAGCGCTTCATGCGTGCTGACTAATAGGTGCAATTTCAACCGGTAATTTGAAAGTGTGTGTGACCCTACACCTGCTGAGGTGTGCATGGGTACTGCGCTCGCGTCGATATCCGTCCTGCTGTACCGGTACGGGTACTGCTGGCACGCGCGCATCAGCGGCACACTGGCACCTAGTACAGGTGCTGAGGGTACGGGTACGGGTGTGAATTACAAAGTAAAGGCCAGTGAGAGATCCACCCACCACCCACCAGTACTGAAAGATTAACTACACAGCCACCTAAAAGCCGCCTTAAAGCCGCCTAAACGTGGCCCGCATCCCGCACGAGGCGGGTAATAATCCTTACAGCAGGGCAATCCTTACCCGGTACTGTTTTAATGAACTATCACGTTCGTTCGGATATATATTCACCCGTCCCCCCCGCCCCCCGGCTTCTGGCTGTGGCGTGGCCGGTGGGGGTTCAGCACCGTGGGACGTCCTCCGGCCCCTCCAGGCCCCTCTGCTAGGGTGTCTCCCGTGGGGGTCGCGGTCCCGGTGGGGGCGGCGGTGGTGGTGGGCGCGCCGCGCTGCGATGGCGCGGGTGCAGTCGTCGACGCCCGGCGGGGGCGTTGATTGGCAGTTCCAGTGTTGCGATGGCAGCTGCCGACGTACCTATCAGCGGCCCGCCCCCATGTGCACGCACGTGAACCACGGGATGGAGTCCGACGACCCGACGGTAGCTGCCATGCACCTCGCCTACGCTGCGACTTTCGACCCCTCTGTGTATATATGCGCGGTAGTGCGCCCCACGAGCCGGTTGCCCGCGCTCGGGCCACCATGTGTTCCATGGCGCGCAAGCGGCGGCCCGTGCCGCCACCTGTGAGTTATGCTGCCCCCCTCCTCCCACGGCTCCGCCCCCCGGTGTGGCTCTCCCGGCGTCGGCAGCTGGCGTCCGGGCGCTGCAGTGCCGGCACGCGCCGGTTGCTGCCTCAGCCGCCCATGATGCCGCCCTCGCGGCTGCTGCTCGGTGGTGCGCTACCAGCGACGTCTACTTCAAGATGCCCCGTACGCCGCTGCGGGGTACGGATGTCGGCGTCTGTCCCGCGGCTCGGCATGTCCTCTCCCCCTGCCAGACCGTATGCTGGCCTATGTTGACCGCTTCCCTCCTACCGACAACCGGTCGTACGGGGCCGAAGACGCTGTCTGCGTATTTGCGGGGCTACTACTGCGACCCTACCCATCTAGCAGCCCAGCAGTTGTGCGGAAATTGGCGGAGCGGCGGGTGCGGCTGTGGGAGGCCGGGGATGCAGTGCGCGCCGGCTTCTCGGTGTGCGGGATGCGGCAAGTGTGGCGCGAGTCGCGGGATGGCAGCGAGTTACACAATTACCATTTCGAGGCGGGGGAGCTGCCGGCGGGCACGTCTCGGAGTGCCCGACGGCGGAAGCGCCGGCGGTCTGCGAGGGCGCGGGCGGCTTCTGCAGAGGCTGCGGAGGGGGGCGCCGATGATGCGGCGGATGGAGTGCCGCCGGCGGTGGTAGATGCTCACCGCCGGGCGGCGAAACTCGCCGCCGTGCAGGAGCTGCGCCGCGCTCGCCAGGCGATGGACACCGCCGACCTCGGTATGGTGTCCGACGCCGCTGCGGGGCTCCTTGTCCTTGAAGCCCTCCATCCGCCTCCTGCCCCCACCGACCCGGAGTACTCCCCTGCCCATGAGTCGCCGGACCTGCGGCGGGCGCCGCCGTCGTGGGGTGGCAATGCGGACGAGGTTCGGCGGTGGGGGGCAGGAGGACCAGCGGCGGGTTATGCGCCGTGCTCCCCGCCTTTCCGCTGGGCATGTGGACTGGTGGCGTTGGGGACCTGGACATCAGGGGCATGGACGTACCTTCGTGGCGCCTGTGGGTGAATCGCTGCCTGGCGGGGCGGTGCCACTCGCGCACTGCGGCTTTCTTGGCGAGTGGCACCGTCTTTGCGCTCCACAAGGTAAGGACGATCTCGCCGCGCGCGAGGAGCGGGCGAAGACCGGCGAGCCGCTGCGAGTACGCCCGCTTGGCGTCGGCTCCGTGTTGGTGCGCCTGGCCTCCGCCCATGCTCTCGTGCAGGTGGGTGCGGATGCGCGGGAGGCCATGGGCCCGGTACAACGCAGCTTTCAGTCGGGAGCTGGCTGTGAGACGGCGTATATGAGCATGCGGGTGGCGCTGCAGCTTTTCGGCGGGCGTGGTACTGGCGGGAAAGGGCTACTACTACTGGATATTCGGAATGCCTTCAATGAGGTATCCCGGGGTGCGATACTCTACGGCTTGCTTCAGCACCCGCGTCTACATGGCCTGATCCTTTTTTTCCGGATGCGGTACGATCGTCCTAGCGACATGTACTACTACGCGCCGGATGATCCCGGTGCTTTGCGTGCCACCCTATAGTCTCGTACAGGTGTGCGCCAGGGTGATGTATTGGCCCCGCTATAATTCTGCCTCGCTATTGCGGGCCCGGTGCAAGCGGTTGTGGCTCGTACCGCCGCTGATACTTTCTGCCAGAGTTTCGCGGATGATTGCGGCGCCGGCGGCTACTGCCGCGGCCCACGTTCCGCATGTTTTCGACGAGTGTATTGTACGGAGCTTTCCAAAGTCGGACTTGTGGTACAGGACAGTAAGACGCAGTACGTTCGTCACCCCGGTGACAGCGAGGCCGAGTTGCGGGCAGTGCGGGCGAAGTTGGCCCTAGGAGGGTTTCGTACCCCGGCCGACGACCCTGTCCAGGATGGCGTTGTGTACCTCGGTGCTCCTATTAGCCATCACCCCGGGCGGTTGACCCGTGCATTGGGGCGGCGCCGGGAGGCCCACGCCGCACTGTTGGAGCGCATCGCCTCCTTTGGCACGTCGGGATACGGCTGCCACAACGGGGCCATGCGGCTGCTAGTCGTTTGCGCGGTGCGGCAGACCGGGTTCCTCAGCCGCATGATGCCGCCGTCGGAGTTGGACCCTTTCTTGGAGGCCGTGGACGCCGCCAACAACATTTCGGCTGCGTTTTCGTTGCTTGGTTTGGGCGCTTGCGACCAGTCTATCTACACCGCGCATGCAGGCTGCGATCGTCCAGATGAGTATGCCCGAAGATTTTCGCGGTTTGAATATGGCCTTGCTGCAGTCCGAGGCCCCCGCGGCGTTTTATTCCGCGCAATTGGTTGTCCTGCCAAAGCTGGTACGGGAGTACGGGCCCGCCCTCGGCCCCTTGTACGAGGCGGTTCGCGCCGAGGTGTCGTCCGTGGCTACGAGTGCTTTGCCATGGGCGCGCGAGACGCGTCGCGTATACGAGACTGTACGGGCCCTTACCACGTTATCGCAGATGTGCAGCGCGCACGCGCCGCGTACGGGCACGCCCACGATATCTTCGAGTTACTTACGGTCGGTAATGCTACGACCACCGTTGCACCGGATTCGTCAGCTGGTACTACGGCCCGTGCGGGTACGAGCACTAGCGGAGGATTGCGCGTCACCGCATCTCCTTTTACGGCCACTCCCCATGGAGTTGGTAATGGTGAGGCCGCCTGTGCTGCCCAGCGATCGCTTCCTATCGGTGGTACGAGTACTGCCAATACCGTTACTACATGCGCTTCTGTATGTAGCTCTCAAGATACCGAGGCCCCGCAAATGAGTGGCACCCCCTCCGGCAGTGGCATCTCCTTCCCTATTAGAACCTCAGACAGGCGGTGCTACAGCTCCGCCCTGGGTACGGGTACGGGTGCTGCCTCCGATGATCAACCCACGACGACCATGGTTGTCCAACGTCACCTCAGCCGTGCGATTCGCTTGCGTGACTTCGTGGCCCTCGCTCTTGGCTTCCAGCGTATGGGTGCCGCGGTTGCGCGCCTTGATACCCTGCGCTTGTACAGCGCATGCGGGCCGGGCTCACTATCGCTTTTCCAATCGGATCACGAGTCAGCCCGCAAGATTCCCCATGCTGCTTACTCGGCCGCCGCCGCGCGGGTGTTGGGCCTTCGCCCGCGCGGGGGTTCCGAGCTTGTCACATGTCCTGGCCCCACGTGTGGGATCGACCCCTTATGGCTTCGCTCTACGGATGGCTCGAACCGGAATGCCACGGATTTCGTCGTGGCTCATCTGCCCATCTGCCCCGTTGCGAACTGCAAGCACCGCATGCATACCGCTTTGAAGAATCTGTGGGCTTCCGTGGCGATCGAAGCGGGGGCGATGCTCGACCGGGACCGCTCGGGAGTCGGCGACTTGACCCTTGAGACGAGTGGGCTGCGCCCAACGGACCGCTCGCGGCGGTCAGATTTGACGCTGGCGGGGTGGGGGGGGGGGGGGGGGGGGGGGGCGATTACATGATCGATTTCGCGTGCGTGTCCTCCACGACCCCCACTTGGGGCAACGACCCCCGGTGGTGCACTCTGGGGATCGCGGCGACCGTGGCGGAGCGCAACAAGCTAGCGGCGGACCGGGCGTCTTCCACCCCGGTGCAGGATGTTCACCGGTACTACCCTTTTGTGGTTGAGGACCGTGGCCGCCTCGGAAAGTCCGCTTTGGTCTACATCTTCGCGGTGTTGCTGGCTGTGCGCAACTTCCCTGGCGGTCCTTCCGCCCCGACCTCGTGCTTCCTTCGTGGTCAGTCCGTTCATGCACTTCGGAACTTTGTCGCTAGCCAGCCCGCTGAGTTCCGCCATCACATGTCGCGCACGCGGCGGGGGTTGTTGCAGCGAGTCTCTGCTTGCGTGCATGGTACCTTGGGCGGACGAGCATTTCTTGACGGAGTTGCATGCTCGGCGACATCCATCGCTTATGCCGTTATATTCGGTCATTTGCTGAGGGTTAGTGGTAGTGGGATGCTTGGCGGCGTGGGGTAGCGTGCGGCCGGGGGGGCGGGGGGTGGGGGTGGGGGGGGGGGGGGGGGGGGGGGAGGGGGGTGACGCGTTTATTGGCGATGCGCGGATGATGTCCGTGGATAGGGCGCGGGTCGTGGGTTTGGCTCGCTCGGCCCGGGTTACACGGGCCACCGGGCGGTGTCGATCTGTACTTTGTCGGGTAGCGGCGGCGGCGGCGGCAGTGGTAGGCGGGTCGTTCACGACGGCAGGTGGGCCGGGGAGGGGGGAGGCGGGGGGGAGGGGGGGGGGGCGGTGACCAGGCATACGCGGTGGAAGCGCGGCGAAGATCTTTAACCAGAGCTCGAATGAAACCAATGTAAGCTATAGGCGAGAGGCTTTAGCGTAGGCACGGAAAAGGTTTGCATCAAAAGAATTGTTAAAGTGCACCGGGGTGTACACGGCTTTATGCAACTATCGGCTTGGCAGTCGTTCGCACGCAGGCATTAGGCTTGGATATGCAATCCAGGCTTGGAGTCGTCAAGGAGTCATCGGGGCGTAATGGCTGACGAGGGCATGACGTGTGGCAAGCACGCGGCATATGTGTGTGGGCGGATCGGCAACTTAGTCGCATGTAGTAGTTGCGTTAGTAGTATAAGGAAGTGAGTGGTACGAGTGTGACTGTATAGGTGTATGTGCGGGTACATGTATGCAGGCAGGGTTATGGTGGTAACCCTAACACGAGGAGAGGGAGGACCGGAAAGTCCGGGTTGAGACCAGGGTTGGGCGGAACTTCAAATGGAGGAGTTCCGTTCCGGAGGCACTGAGTTCCGCGGAATTCCGCGGAATTCAGTTCCACCGGAACGGAACCACGGTATTCCGTGGTTGAGCCACGGTATTCCGTGGTATTCCGTGGTATGATCTGCCACGGTATTCCGTGGTATTCCGGAACGGAACCGTGGTATTCCGTGGTTGAGCCACGGTATTCCACGGTATTCCGTGGTATGACCGGAAAGTCCGGGTTGAGACCAGGGTTGGGCGGAACTTCAAATGGAGGAGTTCCGTTCCGGAGGAACTGAGTTCCGCGGAATTCCGCGGAATTCAGTTCCACCGGAACGGAACCACGGTATTCCGTTCAGTTCCGCCGGAACTGGTCAATTCCGCCAGAATGGAACCACGGAATTCCGCCGGAACAGACTAGTTCCGCCGGAACTGAAGGGATTTTTGCCGGATCCAGGGCGGTTTTAACTGGGTTGCTGGGCTGCTATGATCTGCTATATGCAGCCGTGCAGGCAGAAGACACCAGTGCAAGCTGCGGATTGTAAAAAACCAATATTACATGTACGACCCTTGCCCACCTTGCCTCACGGCCAACCATGCTAAGTATGCATTTTAAAACATCACATGGCGAAGCGGATGTTGGTAGACGCCTCCTCATCAGCACGATGCAGGGCGGCCAACTGTTGGCTGCTGCTCCTCCTCAGCCAGTTAGCGCTCTAGCGCCGATCCTTCCTGCTCACTAAAATCGACGTGGGCGGTCCTAACCCGCGGCCCGTCGCTATTTTAGTCACATACTACTAAGTATAGACACGGTTCCTAGCACCTTCGTCTGTCCGCAGCACAATGATATAATATTTCACTACTATTCCTATAGCAAATGCTATAGCGTTCTAGATGGTTCTAGTACTAGGCTCTAGTACCTACTACTAACACTCCACTAAGGCAGCGCTCCATCTAACGCTTGGTATCATCATCCCCTAGCAGGTGACACCATAGCGTACGACAATCGCGCTCCTGCTGGTACGCAGGCGTAAGTACAGGTTACTCGCACCCCATGTGGGTACTCGTAATACTGTCATGCACTGCTAGTCGCCTTGTAGTCGCGCGTACTGTCGCCTCGTCGTCCTACTCGTACCAGTACTTCGCCTTCACTTGTACTCGCACTCGCAATGCTCATACTCGTACTTCGCTTGGCTTGTACTCGTTCTCGTCCGCCTCAGTCGTCAGCCCTTCGCTCCTTCGTCGGCTCCCGCAGTACAAAGTACAACAGTGTAGAGTACAAAACAGTTGTCGGGCAGCGCCCCTCGCATGCTATTGCCTCCATTGCGCGCGCCTCATTCCGATCCGATGGGATCTTGATAACAGCGGCATGGAACGCAGTATCAAAAGCAGTAGTCGGCAACGGGCTGTCGGCAGCCCTGCGGCATGCTTTATGCGGCATGCACGCAAGCAAAACGCACCTCCAATAGCTCATCAGTCTGCATGATGGGTTTTGCAGTGCTTCTTCAACGAGTTAGGACCGGACTTAGACTAGTAGTAGGTGGAGTGCTTGACGAAGCCGCCGTCTTAAATGCGCGGCACCGGCGGGGCCCAGAACGATGTTGCGTTGAAGTGTGCATGCATCTCCTCGTCCTCCGCGGCCGGAAACGCGAAGTGCAGAATATCTTCCTTCGCAGCGTGACCTACACGCGAGAATCGAACCCCGGTATCTTTACATCATCGCCGACCACCGAGGCGAGTGCACCACCACCGTCAACAGCAAGCTACTCGACTGATCTGCGCATACGCTCGATCTCACCAAGTTACCTGCAAATATGATATCTACTTCTTGCTTCAGGCTTTCGTCTTTCCACACATACAGGCTAGCCACCTTTCTCGGCACCTTTTCGCTTGATATGTCAACAACCCGAACAACCCGCGAAATGTCACCACAAGCGTGTACATACATTCCTTGTCATCCGCTTGCGATTGAGCGGTTTTCCTTCCCCAGTAGTGCTTTCCGTGCATTCTCTGGACGCTCCCCATGTATATAAAACCAACATAATCACGTATATATTGAGCGGTCGTCTCGTATGCGAGAAATCCCGATATCGATTCCTTGTCGATGTATTTCGGCAATATCGGCCGTGCGTGTCCCGGGTTTACCGGGTTGATGCATAAGCCTTTTCGGGTCCTATGACGCAATGGGCTATGCCAGACCTGCGACTTCAGTTTTTGGCCGAGTTCCGGCCGGCAGAACGGAATTCCGGGATCCAATTCCACCCGGTTGGAGCTCCGGAACTCGCCGGAACGGAACTGAGTTCCGCCCAACCCCGGTTGCGACCCAAGGACCTAAGCCATAGGAGCCCGAATCATCTGCACTTGAGTCTTGTAGGAGAAGTCTTGAACTGCTGCAAGTGAGAATCGAACTCCGGTCTCTTGCCACACAGGCTAGCCACCTTTCTCGGCACCGCTGTATGCTTGACATCTTAAGCAACAACCGCAGCAACCCGCGAAATATCATCACTAGCCTGTACACATTCCTTGTCATCCGCTCGCGATTGGGCGGTTTTCCTTCCCCAGTGCTTTCCGTGCATTCTCTGGACGCTCTCCCTGTATCTACACCCCTGCACATAAGTTTGGGGTCCCTTTTCGGCAGTCTCAAGACTTCACAAGTCAAGGGTACCTGAACGTAGGGTATATGAGATGAAACCCTGGAATCTCAGAGGGCTTTATAAAACCTGCATGACGAGTGGCTCAAACCGAAGCTTAATGAACTTTGACTAGGGAATCACGCTGCACTTGGTGCGTGGATGGGCGTCGCCTGCAACTGCACCAAAACCGGGGTCGGTATCACGCACACGCCGACGCGCGTGCATAGGCAACCAAACGGCGGGATGGCCATGAACGCGTGAGGAAACACATTGGCGAGGGGCTCGGGTGCATTTGGTTGGGGTGCAGCCGTGTGGGCGGCGGCCAGTGCATGTCGCGTTGCGATACTGGCATGGCATCAGTGTCGGCCACGCGCGGCAACACCCCTTGGCTTCAAAACGCTATAACTTCTCAGGGTTTGCTCAGAAAAACTTTTTAAAAATATCACGCCATTCCTCGTTTAATTCTGCGTCGGGAACACTCTTCCATAATCACAAAATCGATTTTTTGGGTCTCCGGAAAAATCCCCAAAGATGATCATCCAAGTTGCCCCTCACTGCCTCATGTGCCCACCCATATCGGGCGCGTGGCTTTGCGCCAAGTGCGTGTCTAAGCCCCATACTCAGTTGCGCGAGAGCGTTATGTATGTGGATGACCACGGACCACCAACACTTGGCATGTGCCACCTCCTAGCGATACACACATCTACCAGCCAAAATGCTATTTTCCACAGCATTTTTCAAGGAATTTCATATTAATCAAAATCCACGCCCCTACCGCGCCACCCCGCCCACGAAACGGTGCAACTGGCATTCCACCACGCGCCCCCATAGTACATCATCGCCCTACGCCAAGGGGGCCATCGAGCGCCTCTCCTACGTGCGTTCGCCACAGAAACAGCAGCATTTTCACCCCAAAACTGCTCCCCACAGTGGCCAACTTGACGTTGGGGTGTCACGTCGTGCCTATAGCGACATGCTTTCAGTGGCCTACACGCACGGTGTATGCAACTTATGCCAAGGGCGGCCGTATCCACCGAGTTTGGTGCGACGAGTGCCGCTATTTCCATAGGACGGTTTGGACGGTTGGCGCAACCCACAACTTTCTGGCGCCAACGCACCATGCAATGATTTCGCGTTTTTGAAAGGGCGCCCACAAATGGTCGTGTTGTCGCGCGGGTGGGTATAAAGCGCACAATAGGCGTTCGCCCGAACTATTCCCACTGTAGTTAGCATGTATGCACATGCAGCCGGCGTTATCCTCGCCCATGCATGCGCTTTCCGATCGAAAATGCAAAACCCGGACTTATGTGGAGGGGTGTAGAACCATCATCACGTATATTGAGCGGTCGTCGTCTCGTGTGCGAGAAATCCCGAGATCGATTCCTGGTCGATGTATTTCGGCAATATCGGCCCTGCGTGCCCTGCTTGTTTTTTTTTCCGCCCGGCTTACCCTGCGTGTTTACCCGGTTGATGCATTAGCCTTTCCGGGTCCGAATGACGCAATGGGCTATGCCGGACGTACGACTGCAGTTTGCGCAAGAGGTATCGCTATCAGGAGATAGTGCTGCGGCGGCTTCTGCCGATGCTGTCCTGGGCGAACTCTACCTTTCACCCGCGAAATAATTGAGGCACTGCCATTTCTCCGGACGCTCTCCCTGTAACCAAAAAGTCACTGCCAAGGCGTCACGCAGCGGCTACTCCAGATCAATCTTCACCCCTTGTCCCACCACGGAGGTGGCCGGCAAGCGGTGCCCGGTAGCAGCATCCACGCAGCTTGGTCATTGTACCTGCCTGGAACACTCCAGATCAATCTTCACTTCTCAGTCTCTGGCTTTTGAAAAACCTCATGTTAATGATGATGACGCGGCGGACGATCGCCATCACAGCTGGCACCCCCAGCGCCATCGGCATCCCGAAGGCCAAGGGGCATGTGGCCCTGCGGGGCACCTCCCGCCTGTGTCCGAGGCTGTTTTCCCCTCGGGCTAGGGCCCGTGCTGAGGGGGTGATCCCGCCTCGCGTCCCGGGGTTGAGTGCTTCTGAACCGCCGCCGGCAGGCTGCCCGCGCCGGCGGGAGCAGCGCGCCGGCATGGTGCGCCCGGCGTCGGCCACTCCCACTTTCCCCGCCAGCGATGACAACGGCGGCGCGGGCGATTCCGCCGCACCAGGCAACTCGGAAGGGAAAAATGCAAAATCCGCGATGCCCAGGCTGGGGAAATCGCACATGGTTGACAAGTTTTTCCAGCGACTGCTGTGGAGCTCGAGGACCTTCGTGTTGGCGGCGGTGCTGGGGTCGCTGGTCATGTCTGGCCTCATGTACGCACAATTCCCGCCGATTGGCAAGAGGCGCCCCGCCCAGTGGAGCTCGCCGTGCGACCCCGCTAACACGCTTGCCTGTCCGCCTGCTGACCGCTGTTCAGGTTTTTGCAAGGGGTGGCTGGCGTGGCGGAGTGTTTCCATTCGGTGTACGCCCACGTGCTAGCCGGGCATTTCACGATCGAGGAACCGGACGTGGCACTGGCGTGCGTGGAGATCCTGGACAAGTTTCTCGCAGGCATCGTGACTCTCATATTTGGCATCGGTGTCTACGAGCTCTTTATCAACGAGATTGACATGGGCGAGCAGAAGAATGGCGAGAAGCGCACCGACCGCCCCACATGGCTGCACATCGGCGGCATTGAGGATCTGGAGATGCGCCTGGGCAAGGTGGTCATCACCATCCTCGTGGTCAACCTTCTCGCTGCCGCGAAGAAGATAGCTATCACGCAGGCCGTCCATCTAGTGTACATCGCCGCCGCGCTCTTCCTGGCAGCCGGCGCACTCACCGTGCTGCACTGGGCAGACTCCCACTAGCGGGCCACGACGTCCCTCTGCGTTGATCCGTTCCCACCAGCCCTCACTCGCCGCCTGCCCTGTCATTGCGCTCGCTGCCCTTACCTATCAGCGGCGCCTCCTGAGCGTATGATTTTTGGGGGACAGGCATGCAAACAACAATAAGAACACTCACTTCCAAAGACTTTGAGACCGGCGAGCAGGAGCACAGCCCCTTTCAACGCCCCCCCCCCCACACACACACACACCACCACGCCCTTCGCTTGCTGCCACCGGGTCGTGGCTGTGTTTCCTTTGATGTGTCGCTCAGGTGGCGAAGACACACTGAGCACATCGCGCAGTGTTACAGTAACCAAGCACGCATCACACCATGAGCCTCGATCGCAATCCGCCGGTAGATGGGCAACAGTAGTCCCACAAACGGGGGTCACGGCAAGTAGGTTGTGAGGGGCAGGAGCTAGGATAGGGAGGAATTGGCCACCTGGCCAAAGGCTGGTATGTCACTTGCGCAGCGATCTCGGGACGGGTGAATGAACAGCAAGTTGTAATCAGCACGTTGCAATTCAATTTTGATTTCCTTACAGGGGACAATGCACTGCACCACCGTGCCTGGTTGCCTGCTGAGCGGGGACAGCTCGCAGCTCAATCTCGGCGGCGCTTATGCCGGTCGGAGCGCTCGCCCTTGCTGTCACCGCCGTCGCGCCGGCCGCTGGGCGGAGGCGGCGGGGGCGCAAAGCTCGGCATGCCGCCCCCCATGCCGCCCCCCATGCCCATCATGCCAGACATGCCCATCATGCCCGCCATCATCGCGGGGTTCATCATTGCAGGGTTGAAGCCGCCCATCATGCCAGGCATGCCGGGCATCCCGGGCATCCCGCGACTTGGGTTGCCCATGCCAGCGCGCGGCCGGTCCCGACGGCCACCCCCGCCAGACCGATTGCCGCCCCCACCCCCGCCCCCACCGCCCCACTGGCCGCCCCGGCCCGGGTGAGGCGCGCCGCCAGGAGCGGGGCCACGCGGACCCGGCCCACCGCCCAAGTTGCGGCCCGGCCCGCCTTCGCGGTGCAGCGTCACGGCGGCGTTGCGCCCGTTGATGACGCGTGCGTGCAGGCCGTCGCGGCACGGCACCGCCGCCTCCGGCTCCATGAAGTCCACAATCGCGGAGCCCTGCGCGCCGCAGCAGCAAAGAAATGAATGTGTTACCATGCATGGAAGGCCACCGCCCTCCACTAGCTGGGCCCAGCTGCGCATAGAGATGGCCACCCCTGTGCTGAGCATTGGCCCGTAAGGATGTGCTCACAAGGTGGACGCCAAAGCTCCACTCACTCCCCGAGGGGTACAGCAGCTTTCATCGCTCGATGTCACTGATTCAAAATTCCATTGATCAAATCAAGATCTCAAAAGCTTGATTGTGATATTCTAAAGTTTTTATCAACTTCCTTGAATGACAGTATCTATTCCAGCAGTCGGTTTTAACGAGATCGGTCAATCACTATACCGTTGATTGCTTCACCATGGAGAGACGGATGCATGTGTAAAGAAGAAATCACAGAGGGAAGGGGGTGGGGGGGTAGGGGGGCTTGCTCTGCGGTGTGCGGTACTGTGCGCACCTTCGACTTGCCGTTGGTCTTTTCCTCCTGGAAGCGGATGTTGACGACCTTGCCGTACTCGCTGCACGCTATCTCCAGGTCGGCATCCGTCGTCCACCACTGCGGCGGATACCCCGGATGGTACTCAGCGGTACCCCACCCCATCACCTCCCACCTCAGCCCTGGTCTCCTCGCCTTGCGTCCTTGTGTCCCCCCCCCCCCCCCCCCCTTGCGGCCTGCCCCTCCAGTGGTAGCCTCTCGCCATGCCGATTCGCCCAGCTGCCATCCAGGCCTTGACCCCCTCCCATCACACAAACACTGCCTGCTATGCTTACCTGCAGGTTGCCGATGTAGATGGCGCTGCCAACAACAGGCAGCCCCAGGTGCGCGGCGCCAGGTTGGCCAGCCATCACCCCGCCCGGTGGCCCGTGGCCATCCAGGCCCACCTGCCCCGTGCCCTTGGCGCCATCGCCCTGCCCCGCCGCCCTCTCCGCCCCTGCACCGCTGCCCTGTCGGACGGACAGGCGGTCACGACCGTGAGATCATTGACAAAGGTGCGACGTAAGGGGGGGGGGGGGCGGGGGGGGGGGGGACAGGGGGGAGCGCTGGACGATGCAGAGAGGCTCATTTCTGATCGCAGAACAGCACACCGACTTGTGCCCGCCATGGAGGCGCGCAGTGTGTTTGTTCACGGTGATGGCGTCGCGTGCTGATAAAGCGTTGAAGCGCAGGTTCGGATTGAATTGCTGTGCTTAGTTGTTTGTTTCTGGATTTCATGTGTGCATTCGCGCAGTGACAGTGGGTTGTTCCTGCGCAAGGGTGCCGCGCGCGCTCACCTGCGGCGCGCCGTCCTCCGGCTTGGTGCCGCCGCCGTCGGGCTCCAGCGGCGCATCGGCGTCCCCGTAGATGTCGACGTCCTCCTCCGCGGCAGCACCGCCCGCCACAGCCGCGGCCGCCGCGCCTGCGCCACCCGCCACGCCGCCCTCACCCGCCTCAGCCCCCTCCTCCTGCTCCTCCTCCCCGCCACCCACATCGCCGTACAGGTCGTCGTCGTCAAAGTCCTCGTCGTCGCCCATGATATCCTTCTCCAGGTCGTCTGCGTCCGCCATCTCGCGGAGCTCCCTTGGCGGATCAGCCTGGCAGGGACCACGGGGCGCAGGCGAGGGCAACATCTCCGCGGACTCAGCACCAAGCCCCGCCAATATCGGTTTACCCCGCTTTCCTCCCCCTATCTCGCCTGCTGGTACTCGCGAGCGCAGTGAGCTGCTGCGACTTTGGGCGACGTAGCAGGTCCGTTGCACGAGACATCCACCCGGTAGATCTGCTGCAGGAAAGCTGCTCTCACCTTCGATGCTGCTGGAGAAACTCTCGGGCCGTCTGCCCTGGCAGAATTATGGCGGCACTGCTGGGAGATCTTATCTTTTGCGCGATGACTCGCGAGTGGGGAAAGAGCGCCGGGGCGAGGGGCGGGGCGGCCGCCTACATACGGATTATCGCGACCGCCTTTATTTAGGTTCATTTCATACCACGGTTCGCGTGCCGCCCTAGCCGCGTGCCGCCCTAATACTCGTACCAGAGCGCGCCACGTCGACCGGGCCGCGGGGGCCATTATGAAAATTCGCGCACGCCCCCGACACCAAGGCGGCACGCGTGTACGGGGCATTTTTTTTCAAAATGCCCCGTACACGCGTGCCGCCTTGCTACCCTGAATTTTAAGAGCGTCTATATGTTCCGGGGCGAGATATATCATTTACCTGTACCGCTGCCGGAGCGGGCAATTGCTCTCAACCCGCACTTGCTCGCTCCACCCTCAGGGTGTTCCCGTTCACCGTTTGCAAAGGACGGCGGGGAGGCGGCCAACCGTCCTCCCAGGATGCCTACGCCGCGTTCAGACCGGGCCGCTGCCCGCGAGGTGAGGCGGTCACCCGCCATCCCGCGCGCTCGGGCATCTGGCGCAGCTGATCGCTCCTCAGTAGACCGTGTGGACGCCAGCTTAGGGCTCAGCACAGACAGCCGTATGCAGCGTATCGAGGAGGCAGACCCTGAATTTGAGTGTGAGTCCGGAGGGCGCGATGGCGAGGACGAAGTTCAACAAAGCGATGGGCTGCGCGACTGCTACGTCAAGGGCTGCAAAGTCGGGACGCTTTTCGACTCCACCCGGTTGCAGCACCGCTGTCGCGAGTGCCAGGGGCACTTTCACGCCCTTTGCGCATCCTCCATCAATACCTCCGACGATCCGAACTATTGCGGCTGTCAGCAGGCGCCCCTTATCGGCGGGGTCCAGGCCCAGGAGCCAAACAGCGCGACAGCAGGGAGGTGGAGAGGCGGGCTGCGGGCGCGGGGGACATATGCACCGCGTTTCCGCCGCTGCGCGTATGTATGAAATGCTGTTTTTTGCGGCGGCACGCGTGCGCTTATTCGCCCAATGCCACTGGCTACGTGGCAGCACGATATCGCGTATCGTTTAGGGCGGCACGCGGCTAGGGCGGCACGCGGACCGTGGTATGAAACGGACCTTAGATGCTGCGCTGTAGATAGCGATGTCTGACCCCCTACCTGCGCAGCAGGTAGCGATGCCCTGATGAGCGAGTTCTAGCGGCGAAAAGGTATGCTGAAGGCGCGCAACGCGCGCGCGCCAGGCAATACAGACAATACAGACCGGTATTCATTGTCTACATGCGTCTTGCTTCATTCCGAGAATTCTTGGAATGAAGCAAGACACATGTATTCATTGAAGAAAAAGTGAGCTTTCCATGGTAAGCTAGACTCAGAGCCATAACAGGCTAGTGTACCCATTGTGCGTGTTCTCCCAAGTGCGTGATCTCCCATTTTTAAAATTCTAAGTTTATGTGTCATGTTTTGTTCTACTTTTTAAACAGCAACTGAAGTAAGCTCCCCATAATTAAATGCTTATCGTACTGGCGATATTTACATGTTACTACTAGGCATATGTGCGTATGTTTCATGTTATGTCTGGTTATCTGTTATTTAGACTCACCGCTTACACTCACAGCGGCTGTCAAAATATTGTGCAACTACTACCGGTGTCATGTATGCTTACTATGTCATGACCTTGAGTGTATATGGGCAGTAAGCATGCTGTCATCCAAGCATCTGTCGTCCTAAGTCCACTAGGACATCATTGACGCGCTCTCTGGGACAATTTTCAGGTCTGGAGCATTGCCATTCCCTGCAGCTCCACGGCATCGTTGGCAATCGACACTTCAGCTACGGCGGTATAACTTACATGGCGCCCCACCAAGTCTCCAAGTGCATGCTTCACAATCATTAACCGCAAGTCACTTCCTAATTGGGCGGGGCTGTCGCCACCATCACGTGTGCTCAGCTGCGGCGGATCTATGGGGCGGCGAACAGCGCTGGAATCTTGGCACGAATCTCTGCCTCTGAGCAGTCCGACACCACATAATCCACAGTCCCTTCTTGAAGCAGCGCGTCCGCGCTTGCGCCCTCCTCGGCGGTCGTCAAGCCAGTCACCAGCACAGTGGTCATACCCATCTGCAAAGGGAGGCAAGGCAAAAGAGTCCGATGAAACGCAGGAAATCGCTCCCGGCAGGATCCAGCCCGCAACAGCATGACATACAAACGCGCGGGGAGGGGGGGGGGGGGGGTCGGGCATTGCTTTGGAAGCCCCTCCCCACCTGTTTGCATGATCGCAAATTCTTCACCGAGTCCTCAAACATCCAGGTAGTCTTCGCCGAGGCGCCCATGAAGTCCAATGCTCTCTGCAAGCAGCCAGTGCTATTGGTAGAAATGCAGGCCCAAATACAGCAGGACTGCCACGCACTGCCCCGCTACGTTGAGCATTGCCGGCATCCATGGGGGTAATGCAGATTTAGATAGCTCACCTGGAACGCCTCCTCCTGCGGCTTCGCCAGTGGGTCTATAAAGTCCGCCCCAATCACGCCCCTACCACATCAAGCGGGCGGTTCCACAAAGCGGTGAGTCGCGCTGTAAATCGCCAGCGTAGCATGTTGAGAAAGCGCCACACACGTCATTGGCGTACTTGAAATGCGACTCGATGCCCATGGTCTGCAGCGCCAACTTGGCGTGCTTCTCATTGCAGTTGGTGAGCACCCACTTGTCCTGCGGCAGAGCCGCCAGCATCGCGCCGACCTGCGCGCCATGTAGGTCCATGGTCAGATGCCAGACCTGAGATGCCAGGGGATCGCTTTCTGGAGGTTAGGACGGTGGCTAGGGTGATGGCGGCGCAAGGTGGGAACCTGCGGGTGAGGGCCCAGGAACTGCTCCCGGCCCGCACGAATAAAGTCCCAGAACTCTTCGCGGTCAAACTCAAAGCCCTCCGACCTGGTCACCGACGCAAGGTAATACAGGACTGTAGAGTGAGCAGCGGCATGGCCAGCGCCCACAGCATGCACACACAGGGTGCGGTCGTTTATGGTACAATGCTTCACACATGGACCCCAGTTCCCAGGCGTGCAGCATGCTCACCTCAGCCCCTTCAGCGTCTGGTTGTGCTTCTTGAAAGCAGCGCGCCAGATAGACTCGCACCTGCGGCGGAGCGGCAGCATGGCTCAGGGCACGAGTTGCTGCGTCATTCTATCACGGCAGGCAGCCTCCCAGGTTGCAGTGAAGGCACAGACGAAGCGCACTTTTCTTTCTCCACATCCAGCTTCTCGTGCATGAAGGCGAATACATTCTGCCGCACGTGTGCCTAGATACAGCAGCCCGGCCGCGCTGCAACAAATCAACCCCATCATCTACAAGTAGGCATGCGATGTTGCGCTGGGCAGATGGCGGCTCCTCTGGAAAAGCAGCGCCACCAGTGCGTGGTCAGCACTTCACATGTGACATGCCACGCCATGCCGTGCGGCTTACCTCGTATCCGTTTTCAATGCCGTAGAGCGTGCCATCCTGGAATGAGGCACGTGGAAGTCGGGAGTTCAGCCGATGCCAGTGCATACAACCTGCTCGCTGCTCAAGGCGCTGCTAGAGTGACTGCTCCGTAGCATGCTTCACTGTTCGGCCCACTGACTGCTTGTTGCAATGGGGGATATGGCGGGCCAGAGGCTCAGACGACGGGACGAGTCGTGAGGCTGCTCACCAGATCGAAGACGAGCGTCTCCACTTGGGGCGCCATGCCGCTGACAGACGCTATCGCGGCGGGGGGGGGGGGGGGGGGGGGGGGGGGGCACAGCTGCGTTTGCTAAGCGATTCCTGGGGCTGTCGTTCAGCAACGCGGATGCGCCAGGGTTTCAATCTTTAAGAGCACCCGTACAGCGGCAAAGGCAAGGCATACGACAGATGACCAGGCATGTTACGATCACTGCGATGTTGGTTGCTCAGCAGAAGACGACGAACGAAACTGCCGCCTGAAGGAACCGTGCCGAAGCATATCGGTGCACAACGGCATATGTACCTGCTGTACAGGGTAGCGCGGCGTGACGCAGAGAATTGTATTCAGCACCCCTTCGCCGCCCGCCTCAGTTTCATCTAGCGTATATGTCAGTCATTTTCACCGGCTCTGTCATAACTTTTCCTTTCTTGTTAAGTTTAGCTGTTAGGAATAAATGCTATGGTTTAGCAACCCCTTCCGTACAGCCCTTGTCCGCTCGGTTGAGCGGTCGTCTCGTACGCGAGAGGTCCGGGTATCGAATCCTGGCCGATGCATTTTCGGCAATTTCGTCCCGGCGTATCCTGGGTTTCCCCGGTTGATGCATCAGCCCTTCGGGGCTCGAATGAGGCAATGGTCTACGGGCTATGCCAGACCTACGACTGCAGTTGGCGCGCAAGAGGTCAAGTGCTGGGGCGGCTTATTCGGCCGACGTCCCGGGGCGAACTTTACTTGTAGTTTTACCCCCCCCCCCCCCCCCCCCCCCCCCCCCCCCCCCCCCCCCCCCCCCCCCCCCCCCCCCCCCCCCCCCCCCCCCCCCCCCCCCCCCCCCCCCCCCCCCCCCC
>VCJN01001524.1:0-22851 GCA_006384855.1 Tetraselmis striata
CGCGGCACTCCACCAACATATGTTCGATAGTCTCAGATTCACCTCCGCCAATCTGGTGAGTGACGGAGTTTAGGGTTTTTATTCTAAACTATCTGTGGCAACGCCAACACCGGTGCCTTTACTAGTTTAGCAGCATCGCGCGCGGCTAGTGACCTCCACGTCTCAAGTGGAAGGTGCGCCCCCACAGCTAGCCCTACGTTCGCCCTAGCTAGTCGATCTAATCACCGCACATTCCCTGACGTCCACGTGTTAGGGCGCGCCCGACTTGGCTGATCTACTAAATGGGTTATACATGTATTCAAGTCGGATGCTTTAAGGAACGCCCAAGCCCGTGCTGCCGCAGCGGCCGTAGCCTCTATGGGCGCAATATCCAATTCCCGCGCGCATCATCGGTGCAGTGGCCACCTCAGGGGAGTTTTTACCCACCTCAATGAGGCACCGCAAGCACTGATTGAGTACGGTTTGTAATTTATTTGCGCCGCTAGTTCTATCCATGCCCCATACTTCACACCCATAAGTTAAAACCGACAGTACACAGGTTTTAAAGACCGACACACGCACATTAATAGGAATTAGGCCCCGTCCACCGACTAATACCGAATCTAGCGCCTCAATGGCGCGTTTACCCTTCTTAACCCGGTCGTCTACTATGTGTTGCATACCAAAATCTGACTTAATGACCGTACCCAAGTACCTATATTCATTTACAACCCGTACCCGTCCCCCCCCCAAGCTGCCATCGGCAGCTTGTTTGCGTAACGCGGTCTCGTCGGAATATCGGCCTAATGCCATCACCCCACACTTAAGTACCCCAAACCCCATAAAATGGTCCTCTGCCCACTGCGAGAAGTGGGCGAACATGGCATGCAGGTTATCGAACGAGCCTGTGATACCAACAACGTCGTCCGCGTATAACTGACATGGCACCCATAGTGGTTGCCTTGCCGCTAATGTGCCGGTGCACCCTGGTACATCACACCCTAGATGTTCTACCCCATCGAATATATCGTTAATAAATATGTTAAATAGGATGGGGGAAGCGGGGCATCCCTGTCGGAGGCCACGCTCTATGGGTATGGGGTCTGATAGTGTTCCCGGGGCCACCCCTGTCTTGACCCGTACCATACTATCCATGTATAAAGTTTTAATGAAGGTAAGCATATGACCCGAAACTCCTATAGCTTGTAGTTTTAGGAATAAAAGCTCATGAGGTACGCGGTGTCATATGCCTTCCTAAATCCAACAAGACCTGCGTATGTACGTGGGTAGACCTGCCGCTTGGCGACGAGCCGCAATATATATCGACCAAGCTGGCGACTTGCATGGGGCCCTCCTCATTCCGCATAAAACCCGCTTGCCAACGGCGGATTATCCCTTAAGCTTGGCAGACGTCTTGCAAGCGTTGGGTAATGACGGTCATAAGGAATTTCATAGCGGCACCCATAATCGAAATACCCCTATAATTGTCCATAACGGTCGCGTCGCCTTTTTGGGCACCGATACTATGGCCGAGCTACGCCACTGCGGGGGGGTATGGTTCTATGAGACTATGGGGTAACTGTTACTAGTAAAATACCGGTAACGGCAAGTAATTAGAGTTGATAGTGAATTAAAATTAATAAACCCCCCCCCCCCCCCCCCCCCCCCCAAAATACCGGTATTAAATGGCCCAGGTGTACATACGGTACGGTACATACAGGCAGCGATAATAATACCGGTAGACATAACAATATTTGCTTCGGCCTGTTCCGTAAAAGTAAAGTAAAGTTCGCCCCGGGACATCGGCCGAAGCCGCCCCAGCACTCGACCTCGTGCGCCAACTGCAGTCGTAGGTCTGGCATAGCCCATAGACCATTGCCTCATTCGAACCCCGAATTCCGTGTGTTGAATAAGTGACTATAACGGAGCGTCGCCTACCCAGGGCTTTCCGTAACTGGATTGCTGCCCAAACGGCCGTCGTAGAGACGCTGCAAGGGTTTCACTGGTGCCAGTCCTGTCCCGGGGGCGAAAAAAACAAAAAAAAAGTCACTTCTCAGCATCACAGGACAACGACAGGCGCCACTCTGCCACCACCTCGCGCGAAAAAAAGCTACATACAGGTGCATGTGCGCAGCTGCGGCGTGGGACCGCCACCTACCAGCTGAACGCGGATCGGTGAAGGACTGACTTACAGGGGGCCGGCAGGCTTGCTCGCTCACCCGACAGCGCAATTACAATGGCGCTCGCCTTCAAGGTCGCCACTTTCACGCTCAAGACGCTATCCAAGCCGCTGGCGTCGCGGTTCCAGGCCTGGATGCTGGGGCACCCTTACTGGCGGGAGCGCTCCATTGGCCTGGCCCAGGTGCGGCAGCCATCGTAGCCTCCGACAACAGGGTATCTGACTTGCTCGCTGAGCCGCCCGCCGAGGGTTCGGCCAGATCGGCTACACATTTACTGCGTTGGTTCGGCGGACGTGTCAGTGTTCATCGACTTCTCTGTGACGTTCCAAGGGGGTATGCGCATGGCTGTGGGGTTGTAAGCCTTCTGTGCCTCAGACGAGTGGGGCAGAGTTGTCAACTTTCGCCGAACGTGGCGGTTTCTGAGCTAATAGGGGCAAGCGCGAACGGTGCTTAGCTGGTTTGCTCACAGCGGCACGGTGCATATGTTTGAGCTTGCCCCGGTGTGGTCTGGTGTCATTATCCCAGGGCCTGGGTGCTATGGCGGGCAGCTGAGAGGGCGTTTCTTGCGCTGGCGCAGGCCATCCACCGCGCCGAGGTGCGGCTGACCCGTGGCGCGGAGGGCAAGGAGGGCAAGGCGTTTGTGGGGGAGATGACGGAGGACAAGGCGCTGGAGCTCGCATCCAAGATAGTCAGCGAGGGCTTTGTGTACACCTTTGGCGCAAGTAAGTGCTGCGCGGCACGGCCGCCAGTAGGGCTGCTCTGGGCTGCGGGTGCTGGCTGACTGGCGCTCCCTGGCTGCCAGGCATCCTTGCCTACGAGTACATGTCCTCGCGAAAGAAGGACATTGCCAAGGCGATCGCGAACGAGCAGGCCAAACGGCGAGAAATGGAGCGCGCTGTACGGGAGCGCCTGGCGCTGCAGGAGGAGAATCAGCGGCAAAACCTGATCATTGCCACACTCGCCGCACGCCTGGAGGAGCTGGAGGCGCGGCTGGCGGAGGACGAGGCGCGCCGACGGCGGCGCTTCTTCGGCCTCGTGCCCGGCTCAGCATGACACACGGGGTGAGGGATAGGCTTGCCAGCCGACACAAGACAGGGAGAATGACTGTGACACCCTCCATCTCCCCGGCGCCACAAGGCCTGCTTCACCTACCCACATTGGCACCACATTCTAGCGGCACGGGATCTGGGTAGCGGATCCCGGAATCAAGGGCAGATAGCCGGATGGAGCTTGCGGCAAGTTTCAGTACTATCAGTTAATACGGCGTGAAGGGCAACCAGCCCCCTACGCTGAGCACCATGATGGGTGCAAGCAGCCGTATTGGTGCTGGCAGAGCAGCAGCGGTATTGGCACATGCTGGGTGAGGCAATTCGAACAGCCAGATGGATGGTGCATGGCTATTGCGCAAGCACATAGGGATAAGGTTCGTCAACAGGCGGTGTGGCGAGGCAGGGCGCGTAATGTCACTGCTGACAAGTGACAGCCTCTATGGCGCTGGCACAGGCGTGTCTCACTGATCCGCCGTCTTGATATTTGTCGCAGGAAGTTAGTATCACTGTTCACGAACTACGTTAGCGTCACTCATACTTACCCATGTTGCCGTAACCGCTTTGTATACGTTGATTGTATAGTAGATGTAGTGGCTCTATCCAGCAGCCGTGTGCTGCAGCTATATTTCTTCCCCTCTGGGTTTGGCAGCACGACGGCGCATGCCTGTTGCCAGGTATAGTGAACTAGTCTTTGAGGCAGACCGCAGTACTTACTATAGTAATGCACATGCCATTTTTGCTGTGTTGCGGTTCCAGTACCTAGCCAGGGTTAGGGATGCTATGAACGGGTACTGACGCAACGTTAAGCACACCCATTTTTGTTCCCAGAATCGGGGTGGGGTGATCACAAGAACTTGGAGCTGTGTCCGTGATTACTTCTTCTGATTTTGAGATGTGAGGGCAGGGCGTGTTTTTGAATTATTTGAAAATGTCCCGCCGGCACCCGTGCTGGCATGTATATCAAGTGACACTTTACCACGATCTACGTGGACCAGTATATGCAGTTCAGGCGGGACGCGCGCGGCCAAATATATATATGACAATAAGCGCTCTCTGCGCGCGCTCACTATCTGGCTGATTGGATGGAAACCCTTAAACCATGCCCCAAACCCCAGCAGATGAGCATTACCCAGTCGTTATACCTGCGGATGGCGGTTAATAACGCAGCAAGGTCGCCAAATTGGATTTTCTGGAGTTATGAACAGGTTTTATATCACCCCCCTAAATCCCGGGATTGTGGGACTTTGGTGATGAGCGTCTTGCTATCTCTGGCCTCTCTGGCCCAGATGAGCGTCTTGCTATCGCTCCAGCCCCTGCAGGAGCGGTCCCGGCACTGGTAGCGACGACTACTGTAGCGACTGGTACCAAGGTAGCGACTGCTATCTATAGTCGCTACTGCTGTTTGGCAAATCTGCTGTGATGATGATGATAAGTAAATTCTTTCCCTCGGTCATAGGCCAAAGCCGCCCCAGAACTTGACCTTGCGCGCCAACTGCAGTCTTAGGTCCGGTAGCCATATAGATCGTTGCCCCATTCGAACACCGAAGGGCTACTGCATCAACCGGGTAAATCCGGGACATGGGCCCGGACGATATAAATTGGTCTGAAATGACGGAGCCGGGAATTGATGCGGGGACCTCCTGAGTATGAGAACACCGCTCTACCAAGGGGACAAACAACGAGGCATGTAAAGGATTGCCGGTATTGGATGACAAAGCTCTCACGGCCCCGCTGGTCTCCGGCCGCCAACTTGCATGTTCGTAATCACTCACTCTACCACTGAGCGCCCCAATTGCACTAAGTTCCCGGGTGAGATGGTAGGATCGACCAGGGAACTTATACAAACAAGGTGTAAGTAAAGGATTGCCGGTAATACGGGAACACGTACCCGTACTCCGGACAGGCAGCCTACACGAGCTGCGACCAACATACCTATCCGCGCGTCGGCCCATTTTTCAGGTCCTCATTCAAGTGCGACGTAACCCAGTACCGAATCACTGCGTCTATATAACAAGATGAGACAGTACCGGTACGACTATGCAGGGAGCTAGCCACGCACACACTCGCCAAAAGAATTGGCCAGCTCTTGTCTACGTGGCGCCGCCGTTTCTCCTTGCTCATCAACATGGCACATGCATACAACGTTCTTGGCGGGGTCGCGGCTGCGCGCGCGGCACGTGATGGTGCTCCTGCGCCTGCGTCGCGTCGCTCGTCGGCATGTGTTGCTATGACCCGGGTCATTGGCTTGCAAGCGTCCTTGCCGCTAGGCGGTGGTCCCTTTGGTTCCTGGCAGCTTGGCGACTTCGTGGTTCCCTTGGCTCCTGCTTGGTTCTTGGCTCCCTGGCCTCCTGCTTGACCTTGGTTTCAGGCTTATGTCTCTCTTTTACTGGCAACCTTTCATAGTCGTTGTTAGTTTTGTTTTGTAGTGCGCATTTGTGAAAGCCCTGATGTAAAAATATGAATATGCAGGGATGATGACTAACTGCTAAGCTTTCACGGCCCAGCCGGTCTCGAGCCGCCGACTTACACATTCGCAGTCACTCGCCCTACCCATACCACAGAGCGCCCCATTCACATTAAGTTCCCGAGTGATGATGATGACGATGATGGAAGTGGGTGACGGTGATTTGATGTTTCAAGGAAGGGTGGGGCGTAGGCACATTGCCGAAAAGGTGCTTTGGCATGATTACAAGCTATTGGAGGGGCCAGAGGGCCTAAGAGGCAGACTCGTGAATTTGAATGAGGTGAGGGCAGGGTGGGCGTGGCTGTCGCGACGCGACCCCATGGTGGGTGCGCCGCGACATGTTTAAGCACATGACGAAGCAACATGCGGGAGCAGCGCTACCCGGGATGGCTGCGTCGGGAAGCGCACGCGGTTGGTGTCGTACAGGAGGACGATGTTGATGCAGCTCCTCGAGGCGCTGCGGGGTCGATACAGCTCCGCCTCGGGCGGTACGGCGTACTAGCGCCGGACATATTAGCACCGTGTTTGCGCCGTATCGCGCCTGCTAAGTAGACAACAGGGGAACGAAAACCCCAACTACTTGTAAGAAACATTTATAGGAAGGGTGCGGGCGCATGCACATTGCGAACATATCTTGGGCGGCGGCTGTAGGGCGGCGGCCGGGCGGGAGAGCAGCGACCGCCCACTAGAAAGTGGCTAGCTACCGTCGCACGGCGGGGCGTGCGAAGGGCCAGGAGGAAGCGGACGATGTAGTCTGTAGCCAGCTCCACGCTGTGACGGCTCGATGGCGCCGACCGGCTGAGTGTCCGGGGGCTGCGAAAGCAGCATGGGCACACTGTGCGGCGGCGGCTTGATGGCGCTGACCAACTGCGTGCCCGGGCTGCGAGGCCACCGTGGCACAAGGTGCAGCGGCGGGTCGTTGGCGCCGACCCACTCCGTGCCTATGCCGTGAAAGCCAATGGGGCGCGGGCTGCCGTGGCGGCACGATGGGGGCGGCCAGCCGCGTGTCCGCGGTCTGCGGAGGGGACCGGGGCACATGATGCAGGGACGGCCTGACGGCGCCGACCAACTGCATGCCGAGGCCGTGACAGCAACCGAGGCACAGCGTGTAGCGGCGGCCCGTTGGCGCCGACCACCTGCGTGCCCGGGTCGCAGAAGCGACCAGGGCACGGTGCAGTGGCGGCATGATGGCGCCGATCAACTATGTGTCCGGGGATGTGAAGGCACTCGGGGCACATTGTGCATCGGCGGCCCGTGGCGCCGGTCAGCTGCGTGCTCATGCCGCGGAGGTAGTCGGGGGGCACATGGTGAAGTGGCGGCATGGTGTTGACCAGCGCGGGTGCCCGGAGGCGGAATACAATGGTGGCCGGTTGGCGCCTACCACCTGTTTCCTGGGGCTGCGAGGGGCAGCCCGGTTGTGGCGCGGTGTAGCGCGTTGAAGCCGCAAAACCCACCGGCGCAGGAATCGTTCCTGCCCGGAAATGGTGGTCTTCTTCATCGGCGAGCCGAAGGCCGGTGGTATGAGGGGGCTCTTGTGTCGTGAAGAGCCCCCCCCCCCCCCCCCCCCAAAAAAAAAAAAAAAATCAGTCGAACGGTTGTCCGTGTGTGGCACTGGTTGTTGGCGCGAAGAGCCGGCGCACGGTGCCCTTTGGACGACCGTCTACCGCCTCCCGGCCAACGACACATGTCCTCAAGCTGGGCGCGGGGCATCACTTCTGAATGGCTTGCATGTCCCTGCATGCCCCTGCATCTCCAAGACCTTGCATGTCACAAACACACGAGCTCTGTAGCGGCGCGACCCCATGGGGCGGGGTGCGCGGCGACAAAGGAAGATGGGGATAGACAAGCCCCTGATGCTTTTAAGCACACGGCGAAGAAACATACGGGAGCAGCGCTACCTGGGATGGCTGCGTTTGGAACCGTACGCGCATGGTGTCGTACGGGAGGACGATGTCGATGCAGCTCTTCGAGGCGCTGCGGGCCCGATGCACCTCCGCCTCGGGCGTCGCCATGGGAGATATCGGCCGAAGCCGCCCCAGCACTATATATTGACCTCTTGCGCAAACTGCAGTCGTAGGTCTGGCATAGCCCGTAGACCATCGCCTCATTCGAACCTCCCATCCGAATCCTTAGCTATAAATGCATCATCGGGGTAAACCCAGGACACGCCGGCGGGACGTTATTGACGATATACATCGACCAGGAGTCGATCCTGGGACCTCTCACGTACGAGACGACTAATTAATAAATTTGTACTCGTACGGTACTAGTCGCTGCTCGGAGTGGATGATGGTTTCTGATATAGTTTTATCGGGGGCTACATCATGAGGCGGACTGCCCTGGCTATTTCCTGCTGCTGGAGTGGTAGATGACATTCTCTCCAGTCCCCACCCACCCGCCTTCTCAGCGCAACTTTTCGGTAACAAGATCAGCGCCACAGGCACCTTCACACAAACTCAGCCCGACGGCGCCATGATCTCTCGCGGCATCCTGCCCCTCGCGGCGCTGCTGGTGCTGGCCGCGGTGGTCAGCGCGTTGGCCGGCGAGCAGGAGGAGTGGCTGGCCGAGAACGGGGCCAAGCCGGACGTTGTGAAGCTGCCCAGCGGCCTGCAGTACAAGGTTCTGCGCCAGGGCGAGGGCGCCTTCCACCCCACCGTGGACTCGCCCTGCGAGTGCCACTACAAGTGCGTCCCCTCTATCCCCTCCCTCCTACCCGCACTGCCGCTTCTGGCATGTGCACTTGGTGGCGGTTGGGAGCGCTACACCTGTCGCTCCGAGCCTGGGGAGAATTCTGGGGAGGCCCTGATGGAATGCGCTTTGCCCGGCCAGGGGGACGCTCATTGACGGCAAGCAGTTCGACTCGTCCTACGATCGCGGGGATCCGACTACTTTCGCGCCCAACCAGGTGATCAAGGGCTGGACGGAGGCGATGCAGCTGATGGTTGAGGGCGACAAGTGGGAGCTGTACGTGCCCGCGGCGCTCGGCTACGGGGACCGCGGAAGCCCGCCGAACATCCCCGGCGGCGCCACGCTCGTGTTCACCATCGAGATTTTGAAAATCAAGGGCGGCAAAGTGGATGCGATCAAGTGCGTGCCGGCCACTGGCGATAGCTGCTCCGACAAGGAGCTCGCGTACATCGCCAAGGTGCGCGGGCTGGCGGGGGAGCAGGTGGAGGCACAGATCCGCCGGCTGGGCGACATGGCGAGCAAGCCGATGGCGGAGGGCCTGCGCGCCTGGATCCACCAGCGCCTCAAGATCCTGCGCGCCAAGGAGGAGCTCTAAGCAGCTCCAGTGGCAGCCGCTTCCCGATCTAATCATCCCCCTGACAGACAACCCCTAGCCGCCCACCGCTGCGCTGCGCCACTGCATGTGTAAGCAGCTGCAATTGTGTATGAACCGTGGGATGCCGGTCACATCCAGGGCAACTCGCCCCTTGTGTACACTGTGGATTACCCCCGTTTGACGTGCTGGTTGCTGATGTTCATCACTGATGGGACCTACTCAGATTGTCTTTCTCCATCCCTGATGTCTCAGTGACATTCGTCTCACATGTGTGTACCCTGTCGAATTCTGGGGGAGGGGGCAAAGCATGGGAGACGGTCCACGGGATGCTTCGTTGCGGCAGTGCCCGTGGCTCATGCTTAAGTTGGGGACAGGGGGGGAGGGGGGGGGGATGCTGAGCTGCTGCACAGCGGGCAGCCGACGATGCCAGTGGGGCCAGCGAGATGTACGCCAATTCCTCCCAACTGACTCGATCGGATAGGCTGGGGGCGGGGGAGGGCAGGCAGGATATCATCGGGGCTGGGGGCAGCTCTGCTGAGCCGAAACATAGCCTCGGAGCAGAGTCAAAAGAGGGCTGTGCGTGGCATGCTGCATCCCCGGGAATTTGTCAGCTTTCCCCGTTGCGGGGCGGCCCCGTGACATGACCGGCCCAAAGACGCGCTCTCCTGATAATCACTTGCCGGCAGCGAGCCAGTGCTGCTGCAACCATGCGGGATGTTGTGCCCTATGTGGACAATACATTAAATTCCAGCTAGTAGGACCGCAACGGGGGTCGAGCGCTGGAGCCCCTCCGCGCCCCTGGCCTTCGCACATCCGAGTTGGCCTCAGCGCCGGATGGCCTCATGCACTGCGGACATGTCGCTGTCGCCGAAGCCGGCGGCCTTGGCGGCTTTGTAAGCCTCATTCGCAGCGGCGGCAATCGGCAGCGGCTGGTCTACATCATCGCCTGTGCGGCCAGTAAGGGAAGGGATAACGTGTCAAGGGAGGGGAAGTGAGTGAATAGGTGACACCAGACAACTATGAGTATGAGTAGCTGGCTAGTAGAATATAAATGAATAAAAAGCTAGTTAACAACAATAGCTTCCGTAATTAAACAGCATAAATAATACGAATGCCAAGCTTGTGGAATGGGCAGTTCAGAGCAGAGGGGGGGGGGGGGGGGGGGGATGCTGTGTACCCAGAGCGAGCGCCAGACGCATGTCCTTCTGCTGGTGCTTGAGCGGGAAGGCAGGCGGGTAGCTGTGCCCGATGAGGCCCGGCCCCTTCATGGTGAACAGCGGGTTGTTCATCGCGCCCAAGGACAGCACCTCCAGGAGCTCCTCCTGCTTCAGCCCCGACCGGTCCGCAAGCGACATGCCCTCCGAGAACGCGCTCATCATGGATCCCATCACCATGTTGACGACCAACTTCATGCGCGCGCCCATGCCGGTCGCGCCGAAGAAGAAGGACTTCTTGCCCATGATGTCCAGCGCGGGCATGGCGCGCTTGTAGAGCGCCTCGTCGCCCGCACACAGGAAGATGAGCTGCGCATCGATGGCGGGCTTTTTGCTGCCGCTGACAGGCGCCTCCAGGAACACGCCGCCCTTGCCGGTCACCAGCTCGCCCACGCGCTTTGAGGTGGCCTCGTCCACGGTGGACACATCTACGTATGCCTGCAGGCGCCCGGGCTCGCACGCTCAGCCGCACGCCAAACTCGCATCCAAAAGGTATTCACGCAGCGGTATACATAATAGTTCAGCTAGTCTTTTAATAAGGAGCACCCTGTCAAGCCTACCAAGCCTCCTATCAAGAAAATACTAAATCTTTTAAATCCAGCATCTGAATAATGCATGGGCAGCAACATGCGCCTGCACATCGTAGATATGGGCTGTGTTAGCTGGGCACTGCGCTGGTGCCTCGACGCCCAGCGCACCTTGCCAGGGCTGATGCCGTCTAGCACGCCGCCCGGTGCCTCCAGGCAAGCCAGCGCGGCAGCGGGGTCCGACAGGCACGCAAACGTGATGTCGCATGCAGCCACGACCTCCGCCGCGCTGCCCGCGGTCTTGGCACCCTCTGCCACCAGCTCGGCACACTTGTCGGCGCTGCGGTTCCACACGTACACCTCCTTGAAGGCGCCGCTCTTGAGCAAATTGCGGGCCATGGCGGAGCCTGCAGCGGGCGGGGGACTGAGGACCCAATCACTGCTGACATCATTGGCTGCAAGGACGCGATACACCCTAGATCATATACACATGCTTATAATTCTTGTGCAAGGTCCGCTATCAAAACGTTATTGAAGCTGAAGCAGAAGATAGGCTTCCAATGGTGACATTGCAGTGAGCCTTTGTACTCCAGAACGACGTACTATCTGAGCCTATCAGACAACTCTCACTGCGAATGTTAACGCCGAGGACTGACACCTCTGCCTGATCTGGCAAGGCTCGCTGCCTACTGTCGCACCATGACTACAGGAACAAGAGCAGTGCCGTTGTTTGGAAGATCTTGTGGGTGGGAGGGGATACGAGGGAGGGATAGGGCAGGCGAGTGCGTAAGGAAGAAGGGGGAAGGGTAGCAGCGGCACCCACCCATGATGCCCATGCCCAGGTAGCCCACGGTGAGCTTGTCGGCCATGATGGCGGTGGCGGGGTTGGGGGATGAGGGGGCCGGGGGGCGGGGCGCCGAGGGGCGCGTCGGGGGTCGCTTTGCAAATTTCCTTCACGACTGCAGAACTGAGGTGGGTGCGGGCAGAGATACGAAGGAGGCGGGTTGCTATCGGGGCAGCTTCGGCAGCTGTTTAGAGCGGCACGAAATCTCGAATTGGCTACTCGACGAACTCTGCTGGCGAGGGCCGCCGCCGATTCTCGGCAGATATGTTCGGTTTAGTATCACGCGGGATAGCGACTACATGATACATGATACATGATACATGATGATCTAAACTAGTTTATGGGGTTTCCCTCCTTGACCTAACCGCTTTTTAGCTGCAAGTGCTGCTCAGTGGTACGGGAACTAGGCATCTGTTGTTGCGCCCTTTTTGGGTGCAGCAAGAGTAGACATAAATAAAAGCAGCCAGAACAGCTGAGCCTGCCATCTTCCAGTTTTCGCTGCGTTCCACGCAGCGATGTAAAAACTGCCTCGTAACCCGTTGCGAGCAAGGTCACCCCAGATTGTTCAAGACCACACCCGGCTCACCACCCGAGTGTATGTGATATTCTCGTCCGTACGTCCGTGCGTTACCATGCCAGATGGAGAAGAACCCGTCGCCGAGCCGACGTTGGAGTCGCTGAACGCAGATATGAGGGCCCAGTCTTCATTACTGCGAGAGTTGGCTACAGCTGTGGCACAACTGACGGCTCGTGATCGCGTTGTTGATGGGGAAGGGGCACATGGCTCCGGCTCCGGGCAGCGCTTCGCGGGACAGCCGACAGGCAGCGGGGGAGCCGCAGAGCGCCCCGACTTGCTAGAGCTAGCCCAGAGCGGCCGTGTCGGAGCAAAATCCGTGAGTGCCGAGGACGACTACCTCGCGGTGCCAGAGCTACTGCAGAGAGCAGAGTATGGTTATGAGGCCGTTCGACCGGTCAGCCGAGTGCCTAGACTCTTCCCCCTGAGCACCGACCTAACGAACGAGTACCTCAAGCAGGACGACCGGCGTCTGCCGGCCCAGGAGGAGTATTTGTGGATGTCGTGTTTCGGGGCCCACATGGCCGCACTTTTCGTAGCTCTCGACGAGCTGCTACCTTACGTCCCTGCCGCTAACCAGGACTTCACCCCCTACCTCGCGAGAGCTCGGAATCACGCCGAGGCCATCGACAAGGCGTTTCGTTTTCGTCTGGCTTTCCTGCGGAGGCTAAATGAGATCAAGCGTGTGCACGGTGACCAAGGTGTTCTGGACGTGCTGCGAGCCCAGCATTTTCAGCCTGCTTCGGAGCATCTGGGTTCCGCGATTTTTGGGGACCTCATGAAGGACTACGAGCGTCGTGTCTTCGAGGCGACCGTTGCCAGCATCGTGAAGGCAACCGCTACTGCCCGAGTAGCAGCTGCAGTTGCAGGACGCGGGCGTGGGCGAGGACGTGGCGGGGGGCGTGGACGTGGCCGCGAAGGTGAGCACGAGTGACGGTGTAGGGCGCCTTTCGTCGGAGCTGCTGGAGCTTTGCGAGGCCACCTTTCGGTGACCGCCGCAAGACGCACCCTTGCAGCGCAACGGCGAGATGAGCGCCCTGTGTCAGGACCTGACCCTCCCACCTTACAGACTTCATTTAGACCTTCCTCGGTGCGGCGCTTCTTACAGCTACAGCCGAGTGCGGCTCAACCATCCGCACACCTGCACATGGCGGCTCAACCAAGCGCCTTCCTTACCACCTCATCTCTGCGTCCGTTGGTTGTTACACTACGTGTCACAACTGGTTCGCAACGACCAAGTTTCGCGCGTGTACGTTATGCACGAGACAGGCGCTACGAGCGCGAAGGGCGCGCGGGGCGGCCCTCTTACCTGAACCTAGCCCCGCAAACCCGTACTGAAGCTACTGCAAACCCGTCCAGCAGCTACCGGCCAACCGCCGGAAATCTAACCGCTGCTGCCGAGTACTTTGCGAACAGTAGTCGTACTGGTGGAACTCTGTCGGTAAAACGACGCACGTACGTAATTGACGAGCCCGCAGCTGTCGCCCCGTGGGCTGCGTCACTGCGATCCCGGCTGCAGGAGGCGTTCGGCTCGGACGAGCTGGGCCAGCGGACGCTCGACCTGCTCTCAAGCTCCCTCAACGCTCAGACACTCAAGAGCTACGCCGGCAGACTGTCTCAGTTCGCGGAGTTCTGCCACGACTCTGAGAACATCAGCCCGCTGGAGGCGACTACTGCTACTGCCGTTCGGTATGTTGCCCGGATCGGGGAGCGAGGGCACATCGCAGCTAAGTCGCTGCAACCCTACTTGTCCGCAATCAACACGTTCTTCGAGCTGCACAACCTCGTCCCAATCGCCAAGGACAGTCTACACCTAACTTCAGCAAGGCGTGGGCTGATCCTGCGTCAGCGCCGGCTAGACGTTGCCCCTTTGCGTGTCCCTCTGCCTGCGGATGTAGCCTACCGCTTCGTCACAAACTAAGGCCGAGCTAATTGTGTCTGCTCCTTACCCAGAGTACCACCCCGACTTCCGAGCCCTCTTGGCCTCGGTTGTCAACTTCATGTTCTTCGCCAGGGCCCTTACTGGCGTCTCATGTCGAGTGCGAGATGTGCATGTCGACACCTACAACATCACCTTGCAAGTGTACCGCGAGAAGGGTCGCGCTAGCCGACGGGGACCCGACGACCTACGCGTACTTCTCCTTCCGGTGTCCGAGCTCCCTCGAGTGGCACGTCTCTTGCACCACTTCATCGACAACGTCCAATATGTCCCCCTGGTTACTGTTGGCTTGGCTACATCAAACTTCTGGGCTGTCACTGCGGCCGAGCAGTCAAAACCTTGGACTGCGGCTACAATGTCAGACTGGCTGTCTGCAGCCATCAGTCTAGTCAACGCTGCCCCCCCTGCTGGCGCTTCCTGGACTTCCCACAGTCTTCGCAAGGGCGCAGCCTCTGCAGCAAACGCCATCGGAGTGCCATTGTCCCACATTCGCTACCAAGGCGGTTGGGCCACTAACTCTGACGTCGTTCTGGACTACATCGACCCCAACGTTCGTTCTGGACTACATCCTTCCCCTGGCGCGTGGTTCTTCTTTGGACACATCGCCCCCCTCCGCCACTTCCAAGTCCAATAGGACTCCGCAGCGGTGGCCTTCCCAGTGCCTCCTTCATGACTTGGCGCTACCTCTTCTCCGTCAATCCACCGCTCTCTCCGTTCGCTCAAGACTGGCAAAACCAGACTCAACTTTGAAATGATCTAAACTAGTTTATGGGGTTTCCCTCCTTGACCTAACCGCTTTTTAGCTACAAGTGCTGCTCAGTGGTACGGGAACTAGGCATCTGTTGTTGCGCCCTTTTTGGGTGCAGCACGAGTAGACATAAAAGCAGCCAGAACAGCTGAGCCTGCCATCTTCCAGTTTTCGCTGCGTTCCACGCAGCGCCCCCCCCCTGACTCCGTTTTCCCTCCACGCTTTCGCTAAACCATCCTGCCAATTTCGGCTCTTGACCGTGTAAAACAGCCTAAGCGACCTTTTTGGCAAAACCAGACTCAACTTTGAAATTTCTTATATCCTTCGAAAGGGTCGACTTCTATGGCTAGTTTTGTTTTTTTCGCCCCCGGGACAGGACTGGCACCGTATGGCTAGTTATCGCAGCATATTTCACACCGGTTCCCCGGGTATCCCCGGGGATACTCGCTAAATGAAATCCTCCCGGGGTTAAGGCTGTGTACAGCGGGGTCACAATCCTGAGCTGCAACGACTAAGCTACCGAAACGAGACAGTGCGAATAGTGATTAGTATCCGGTTGATACAGTCAAATATAACGCCATTTGATCAAAGCTCGGAGCCCACGTGACCACCCGTCTCCCCAACCCATCCCGCCTCACCGATGCCAATCGAACACACCGGCCATCACGCGCAAACCGCGGTAGCAGCGCGCTAATGTAGGCATATGGTGGCGTTCATGTGCCTCGTCTTGTGTGTCGCGGGCAGGGATGGGGCTGACGGCGGGATGATGAGGGAGGAGCGCGAATGGTCACGTGCTAATATCACGCACGTAACGCGTGCCACGTAGCCAAAAAGCGTTGCCAGCTACACATCTCGTATTTGAGACCCGTTTACGGTCTTCAGAAACGAGTACCTGCGCGAATCGGTTTGATATATTGCGCGCAGCCGCAGATAATCGTACGGGTACCGGTACGAATATGCGGATGCGTCGCGCATACTCGTTAACTACACTGTATTCACGTCATATTTGGTCAGATGTGGTCATCTAGAGGTTTACAGTACATTAGCTATGTTGTACTGCGCACGACCCCCGAGGTCGGCGCACGGACTAAGGCCTGCCGGCCCGCACCAGCACTATGACCTGAGGGATCCACCCTCGGGCACATGCACTCTCTGCTTTGCGCTCGCCTCAACCGGCTCGCGCAAGCAGTCTCGACTCTAGCAGTCGAGCAGAGTGTCAGCTTACTCTATGCCGACTCGGACCCGAGCCTCAGCCTCCCGAGACGCTACACCTTCCCCACCCCGCGACAGCAGGATGCCCCCTCGCCCTGTACCGGAAGACGCCTTAGCGGACGACGCCCCGGGCGGCGCCACGGCGGCATCTGTCGCGGAATTGGAGAAACGCCTGACGGCCCAAGCGGAAGCCCTAGAGAAGCGGCTGGCCGGGCAGTTTGAGGCTGCTACGGCTGCCTTGCTCGCTCGACTCGCCCCCCCCCACTAACCCGCTTCCTCCCGAAGGTACCCAGCCAGCCAACCCCGCGGGCACGCCTGCGCCCGAGGGTGGTGAGCAAGGAGCGCGAGAACCCCTTCCTGCTGAGCTAGACGCACCCGACAACGAGCTCGAGTACGTCGACTTTGCCTGCTACGGCCGAGTCATCCCCCCCGGTCTGGAGCGCCCCCCGCGCGACGTCGACGAGCCCCGCTTGTGGACCCTGACCGACGACACCGCCCGCGCCCTCGCGGATAAGCGGAGTCAGGCAGCGTACGACGAATACCTGCACCTAGGCTGCTATGCCTTCTTCAGTAGCTGCGCCAACGAGGCGATGCGCTGCGCTCTGGAGTCGCTTTCGACCGAGTCTGCTACGCCGGCAAGCAAGGCTGCGGCCCTTGCCGAGCTCCGCGCCTGCTACCGCACTCACTTGGCGACGGAGGAGGCCGCCCGTTCCCGGTTGGGCTACCTCCAGCTCGCCAAGAATGGACCAACGGCTACAGAGGCGGACCGTGTTTTCGCCGAGCTCGCCCACGCAAGTTCTGCACCCCACGGCGCATCGCCGTGTCCGGGCAACTCGACCAACTCCGCCGAGCGTTCGACGACAAGACCCTCGAGATCAGCCTTTCCGCAGCGGGCAAGGCCCGTGCCGCGGCCGCGTTCGCCAAGGCTACCCCCGACAAGCCCGCCCCCACGGAGTCCGCCGAGAGGCGCAAGCAACGCGAGCAAGCCGCTGCGGCACGGAAGGCCGCAGCGACAGCCGCAGCGTCCGACAAGGCCAAGGCGAAGGTCACCAAGTGACGGTGTGGCCCGCCGCGCCGACTCTTGTACGCCTACCTCCCTCTACATGCGACACCGCGTGCGGAGAAGATGGCGAGACTGGGAAAGCATCGGTGCGAGCGGGCAAGTCTTGAGTTGGATCCGCCAAGGGGTCCGGATACGCTTCAAGAACGGGCGACGCCCTCGCCCCTACAACCACGGCGTCTCTATGCGCGACGCCACTCAGGCACAACTGGATTTCATGGCTACAGAACTGCCCCGCTTCGAGGCGATTGGCGCGTGGGAGCGAGGACACTGCAACAGGTGGGTATCCAGAATGTTTCTAGTCCCCAAACCCGGCGCCAACAAATGGCGCCTCATCATCGACCTACGGGAGCTCAACAAGTGGTGCAAGACTTTCACGATGTCCTACGAAACGCTCAAGCATTTGCGGCACCTGGCGCGCGCGGGAGATTGGTTCGTGTCGATGGACCTGGCCGATGGCTACTACGCCCTTGGGATTCGGGAGGAGGACCGCGACTTCTTTACCGTGAACTACCGAGGGGAGCTGTGGCGATTTGCGTGCCTACCGATGGGTTGGACAGGCTCGTCTGCAAATTGACGGCGGCCTTTACGGACTACCTGCGGACGCCCTTGAAGCGGCGCGACCCAGCGTTGCCTCCCACGGCCCCGTCCAAGCCTACTCGCCGTTTCCTGCGCAACACTCGCTGGCGGGGCGAGCGGCTCCTACCCTATATGGACGACTTCCTTTTCCTCGCGGACTCCCGCGAGGCAGCCCTGGAGCTACGCGTCCGGTTAAGCACCTTGCTGGACCGCCTGGGCCTACTGCGCAACCCCAACAAGGGAGTCTGGGAGCCCACCCAGGTCGGCCCTCACCTGGGCCTGATCATCGACCTGAAGCGCGGCGAGTTCCGCGCCCCCGAGGAGAAGCTCATCGCTCTAGCCAAGGCCGCCCGTTCGCTCCTTGGCCGCGCAGCCTCCAACAAGCGCTGGCTCCCAGCTCGGCAGCTGGCGTCCTTTGCGGGCAAGGCGCAGTTCCTGTACTTGGCAGTTACGCCGGCCCGTTTCTTTTTGCGGGAGCGGCACTGCGTCCTCGCCACCCGGCAGGGCTGGGGCGGGCGCGTCAAGATGACAAACCAGCTGCGCCGCGACCTAGAGTGGTGGACCCAGGTACCTGCGCAGCACAACGGTCGCTCTATGTACAAGCCTGTGGAGACCGCGTATCTGCACGCGGACTCCAGCTCGTACGGATGGGGGGCTGTGCTAAACAACAACAGAGCTTACCAGGCGCGCGGCTTCTGGTACGAGGACGACCGCTCGCGTCACATCACGTGGAAGGAGCTTCGCGCGGTACGTCACGCGGTCGAATCGTTCCTGCCCCAGCTCCGAGGACGGCGCGTCTTACTGCACGAGGACAACACGGCCGTAGTGGCAGCGCTGACCAACCTTACCTCTCGGTCGCCCGTCATGATGGAGGAGCTCCGCAAGCTGTGGCACCTCCTGGATATCCACGACATCTCCATCAGGCCCCGGTACATCCAGTCTGCAGCCAACGTTTGGGCGGACCGACTCAGCAGGGAGCTGGACGACTCCGACTGGCAGCTCACTCCGCGGATATTCGCGTACCTGCAGCGCTTGTGGGGTCCGCACACCGTCGACAGATTTGCGTCGATGGAAAATACGCAGCTTCCACGGTACAATTCCCGCTGGCGCGACCCGCATTGCGAAGCGGTGGATTCTCTCCATTTGCCGGACGAGTTCTGGCGCAGGGAGCACAATTATTGCAATCCTCCGTGGGGTTTGTTGGACGATTTGGCGGACAAACTGCGACAGTCGGGCGCGGCCGCCACGGTCATCGCACCGCACTGGCCAGGACGGCGTTGGTACCAGCTGCTGCAAGACCTCGCCACCGAGACGATTGTCTACCCGCCTACCCGCGACCTCTTCTTTCCTGGGCGGCGGGGAACGCGCGCGGGGGTCGGACTGCCCGGCTGGAGCGTCGTGGCTTTTCGGCTGCCACGCCGGCATGGCTGCACCTCCGCCGTGGGTCGCTAGGCCGGGCTATGACCGTACAGCCGTCGCTGCAGTACGGTGTGCAGTACGGTGTGCAGTACGGTGTGCAGTACGGTGTGCAGTACGGTGTGCAATACCCGGGCCGCCTGTCCCACACTCGACGCGCGCGCTACCGGCTTGCGGCGCGCGCCGGCTCGGAGGCGCCCTGGTCGGCATCAATGGCGGCCGAGCTCCGGTCTTTGTTGGGGACCGACGACGTTGGTCAAGCGGCGCTCGGGTTGCTTACGGGTTCGCTGGCGGCTGGCACCTACCGCAACTACGACAGCGGCATGCGCTCTTTCGCTACTTTCTGCGAGCAGGACGGCTTACGCCCGCTGCAGGCTACTACCAGCACAATCGTCCGCTACACTGCCTGGCTAGGCATGCAAGGTACCGTCGGCGCGGAGTCCCTTCAACAGTACTACTCGTCCATCAACAAGTACTTCCGCGACCATCAGCGCCAGCCTATCGCCCTCGGCGAAATGGTAGCCGACGCGCGCCGCGGCCTGGCTATCCAGCAAGAGCGTCTTGCGGCGGAAGACGTCCGCGTCGCCCTACCTGCGCCCGTGGCGGCTGGCATCCTGAACACCGCGATTGGATTTCGGCAGACATTGGTGTGGGAACCCGCTAATATTGCGGACATCCGCGCTTTCAGAGCCGCGCTCGCGACGATTACGGCGTACGTCTTCCTGTGCCGCGCGGAGTCCGGCATTAGCTGCGAGACCGGTGATTTAGTGGTCGACCGGCCGTCCGGAAGCATTCTACTGTACGTCCGCAAACGGAAAGGCGACCAGCGTACGAGGGTTTCCGCTAAGCCCCTGATAAATCTGCCCATCGCCGCCGTTCCGGACTTCGCTGACCTGCTGGACTGGTACACCGTCAGTCGCGACGCCTACTGCCGCCGTTTCTACGGCGCCAGCCCGCCGCCCAAGTTCTGGAGCATCTCCCCGCTGGAGTCTTCCGCCACTTGGTCGGTTTCAGCCACTCTTACCGAGTGGTTGCGGGAAGCCTACCTGGCGGCAGGCGCCCGACCTCCCACCGGTTTCAAGTGGACATCGCACAGTTTACGCAAGGGTGCCGCTTCCGCAGCAAGCTGCGTCGGCGTCCCCTTGCCGGCCATCAAACACATGGGCGACTGGTCGAAGAACAGCGAGGTGGTCACCGGGAAGTACATCGACCCGACCATGCGCCCGACTCCTGCGGCATGGAGGTTCTTCGGTTGGCTCGTCCCCGTCCGGCCGCCGGCCTAAGCTTCCTGTGCTAGCCTTTGGCTTTCGTCTCTGGCAAACAGTGCCTCCTTGGGTAAATGGTCAGATGTAGTCATCTAGAGGTTTACAGTACATTAGCTATGTTGTACTGCGCACGACCCCCGAGGTCGGCGCACGGACTAAGGCCTGCCGGCCCGCACCAGCACTATGACCTGAGGGATCCACCCTCGGGCACAGGCACTCTCTGCTTTGCGCTCGCCTCAACCGGCTCGCGCACCCACCCACCCTCAGCCATCTTTTGCGCTAGGAGACACCCAGGCCAAGCCTGTGGTTCTTGTCTTAGCCTTCGATGTAAGCGAGCTGACATTCTTTGGTAAACAGTGCCTCCTTGGGTAAACGCACGTAAGGATTACTGGATTATCTGTAGCTGCAGTAGCTGGAGTAGCTGCAGTCTTCCACCCGGAGACTGTAGCAATAAAAGCAGTAATCGCGGTCCTCAACGTGCCGCTCGGATCGCCAGAGTATGTGGAGGCGTACATGCGCGGCAAGGCGGAGGAGCTACGAGAGGAGGTGGACGCTAGCCTGAGCAAGCTCCTATCTGTAAAGCCCAGTCGTCGGTACACCCACGCCCTGCATCACCACGCATGGGCCATGCTCAAGCATTGCATGCAACACATGGCAGGGTATTGGCTCCGCAATTGCCTTCCGTCCGAGGTGGAGGCCTTTATGGAGTCGGTGGATGCCACCGTCCTCGCGGCGGTCGAACGGGTGCTAGGGGTCACTCTCTTTTGACCCCTCCACGTACGGCACGGACACAAATCCGGTGGTCATCGATTTCTTGGCGGAGATTTTGCACGACCCCGACCCCATGGCAGCGGAGGTGGCTACCTTGAGCGAGGATGCTGTGGCCAGGGCGCGCAGCATGCTTCACCTCACCACTCGGTTGAAGGGCGCTGGCATCCGCCGCATGGCTACCTTTCGTGATGCCGCCTTTATTGGCTGCATGAATGTCATCCTCCCAAGCAAGGTTCGTGACAAGGAACTCCGGCACCAACACCCCCACCCCTGGTTTCTTTGACCCACAACTCGGGTCCGTACTTGCCTGAGGCAGCTTCAACGCAACTTCTTCCACCCGCCGGTATGACCACTTCCTCAACGATGCTCATGGGTCGGACAGCTACGCTGCGGGGATGCGCGAGGCGTGGGGCCGCCTTCAAGCAGCTACTGCTAGCCATCTCAGCGACGCAGATGCGAGCGTGATGGATCGGGAAGTGGAGGCTGCGTCGGGCTCGCAAAAGGAGCTGACGGCATTTCTAGACCAGGCCAACAATTCTCGGCTTCGAAATGAGGTGTGCGCTCTCCCTGTCACTGGCATGGTGGGAACGGATCTTGTTCTGTCAACCAGCTCGATGCGCGCGGCGTCGGGCATGTGGACAGTGGCCGTCCCCTTCGCGCGGACAGCCATGACTCCGCATGAGCTGCGGGAGGTCGCTGCCGGGTACTTCTTTCTGCCTAGCCCATGCTTGGCCCTGGTGGTTGGGAGCCAGATCATTCTGCCCTTGACGGAGGACAACCCCGTCATTGTTCACCTATACGGCGACGCGCTCATGAACCTCCCGGCGCCAAGAGACGCCCACTGGCGTGTACAGCACGACGCTATCGCAGATGCCTTCCGCGATCATTGTGTTCACGACCTAGGTATCGTTGTACGGCGGGAGGTGGATGGCTTGTTCCACCAGGCAGTGCCTCTCGGCAACACCGTACCAGGGATGAACTCAAGGACCTAGTGCCGGACGCATAGCTCTACCTTCCGGCGTTCAACGTCGTGACCGGGAGCTATGATCCCCGGAGCTTGAAGTCCATGCTGCTGGAACTATACTATGCATATGTATTACTAATACTATGCGGTACGGGGTCAAGTACACTGCAGTGCCCCGGGCCACGGCTGTGGATCGGTTTGAGCGCTCCCTGTTGGGCGACATACAACGGGGGTTGGCAGCGCGGGATGCGGCGTGGCACAACACGGAGCCCGGACAGAAGGGTCCTCTTCGAGACATCCTGGATATGTCGGAGTATACGGGCATGATCTTCGGCATAGTGGGTGAGGTGAGCAAGGGGGTGCGCCGCACAAGTCAGTGCGCGGTATCGCATGCTTGGATGCGGATCGGGGTGCCCTCTCATCGCGGGGCACTCGGTGCACCACCCGGGCTCACCTGGAGGCGTGGCTCGCAAGAGATTTCCTCGGGGTCCTGAGCTAGGTGGCCGCTCGAGAGCGCTCGCTGCCTCATCAGACGGCGCAGATTCGTCTGCCACCCCGCTGTTGAAGCTGCACAGCACGTCTGAGGATCATCGACACACACACACACACACACACGCGTGTACGCGTGGCGCGGACTCTGAACCGTGTGCGCATCACTCATACATCCCGCCTCATGCGGGATGCGGGCCGCTGTTAGGCGGCTTGCTGTGTTGATTTTTTAGTACTACTTTTAGCATTAAAGCCCCGGGATGCGGGCCGTAGTCTCTAGATAGAGGCGGATTG
>VCJN01001526.1:0-15271 GCA_006384855.1 Tetraselmis striata
CTCCACCCTTAAAGTGGATGAATCTATTGAATACTTGGAACGTACCAGAGTAGAGCACAGCACAGCAGAAAGGCATCAAAACATCGACACATTACGATACGGGAGCATTCGATTTTGGGGGGACCCTTGGATCTCCAAATGAAATGGCAATGTACATAGACGCACCTCCATGTGCACCGGGCTGAGTCGTGAATGCCCCGGCCCTTGGGTGGTGCCACACTGAACGGCTGTACAGTAGGAGAGCGCTCGATTATCTCGCGCTCTCGTCTTGGCCAGTCTATTTGGGGGGCAAAGAGTGGCCAACCTTGAGGTCTGTGTTCACTTTGGTCATCCACATGTGGATGTCGGCATGGATGGATGAGTCAGGGAACTGTTGGGCGCGGTCCGGCGGTGCTGCAACCGGGCGTGTGTGTGAGGAAGGATCAGCAGCTGGATGCGCCAGGTCCTCTGAGCGACACTGGCAAGACACATCACCGGATCTGAACGGGGTGTCATGTCCTCCGTGGCATCTACTCTGCAATCTGCCGCGCGTGCAGGTGCTCAAGTACATGGACGGCCAGAAATACAGCGCGCACTACGACAGCAAGCAGGTATCCGGCAGCCGGCGCATGATCACCGTGCTGATGTACCTCTCGGGTAGGCACCTGCGGCCAGGCACAATCGCCGTCTCCCATCTAGGCGCAATGCCTGCCTGCGCCCGCGGCTGCCATGACCTCGGCATCCCGCCCAGCGCCGCCGGCATGAGACGCAGCCACCCCTTGCCCGGCCTTGCCCTGAAAAGCACGCCCGGTGGCTGGCCGTGGCAGACGTGGAGGAGGGCGGCGAGACGGCCTTCCCCAAAGCCGCTGCCCAGGAGAAGTACCTGGACCCCGCCACGCAGGGTGCGGGCCCGTGGAGCGCCTGCGTATAAGAGACCGGAGGGGCATGTGGCGACGCGGCCGAAGAAGGGCGACGCGCTGCTGTTCTTCTCGCTGCACCCGGACCTCCGGCAGGATGTGTACAGCCTGCACACAGGTGGGCGCCATGTGGCCGCCGTCCCCGAGCGCAGTCCTCCCCGAGCGGCGCAGGGAGGCACTGATGGGGCGCTGCTGCGGGCCAGGCTGCCCCGTGATTGCGGGCACCAAGTGGTCCGCCACTGCTTGGGTCTACACGGAGCCGTTCCAGCCAGAAACGTATCAGGGGCCGTTACCGCCACGGCTGTGGGAGTGTGAGAACCTGCACCCGCAGTGCAAGGACTGGGCCGAGGCAGGCGAATGCGCGAACAACCCCAAGTACATGGTGCGGCATGCTGCTTCTGTGATGCCTTGTGGGGGGCGGGACAGGATGGCAGCGGGTGGGCGTATGTGAGTTTAACGGCCATGGCCCCGGCGCCATCCCGCGCCTGCAGATCGGCAACCTCTCCAAGCCTGGTGCCTGCCGCCCGGCCTGCGGAGCTTGCTCTGTTTGTGAGGGAAGCAGCGACAGGCAGTGCATCATGTCCAACGCTCAGCGGATCACCGACTTCACCAGCAACTTGAAATAGTGCGCGGGCGAGGTGCCCCCCCCCCCCCCCCCCCCCCCCCCACCCCCCCCTGCGGCCACGACGCAAAGCTCCACGTATGCAGGCACTTCTTGTACGTTTATTTGGTGTCCTGCTCTGAGAATACACCCCAAGATGCGGTCATGAGTGACCCACCCCGTGATGCAATATCCGCCGGGATCTGTGCTCGGATGTGTCCGCGCTCTTCATTCAGACTACCTAATCCAACAGCTCACTCTCGTCGGCACCAACAAGTAGAAGTGCCGTCCCTGACAACGGGATATGTAAATAAGTTTGTATTCAGCCTAGCGATCGATGACCGACGTGTATAACGCCGGTGGGATATGCCGATCGGATCGGATCAGTGTTGAATCGCTGTTCTGATATCGCATGAATCATGTACCGCCATTCCCCGTTTGTGTAGCCTGACAAGATGCTGCCGTCCCTGACAACGTGATCTGTAAATAAGTTTGAACAGAGCCGAGCTATTTATGATCGTCGTGTATATCTAATGACGGTGGGATATGCCGATGGGATCGTTTGTGTTGTGTCGCTGCACTGATACAACGTATGTACATCATGTAATGTTTTGTCCTGTTTGTGTAACCTGACAAGTGCTGTTGTGGCGTATGCACACTTATGGACACATGTGTTTGCCGAGGTATGGCAGGTGGTGCCCCCAGTTATTGCGCTGTAAGGACGTGGGATCATCCAGTCACATGCTTTCAGCAAAAAATAACGACAACAGCATGCCTGAAATTTGCCCAAATGATGTCCAACGCCATCTTGCGGACCGACTACGAGGCCGCGCCCCATCGTTGAAAGCGCCTCATCTAGGAAATAGAAGCATTGCTACAAGGGCGCGTTTGCCCTGGCCACGTTGTCCATGTTCGTTGCTTTGCATTACGAATCGGGATGTGGTGCCTTACCGCCGCCACGGCCATGCCGAGCAACAACCCATAGGCAACATATTTACCTGCGGATGCAGGGAGCAGCTGCATGCTCAAAGTACGCACAGATTACTGCATGTGCAGAATGGTTAGGTATACATGGGCCGTCACAGCATTCTGCCCATATGCATAGGCACGAGGTCAGGTACAAGTTGTTCCTGCTAGCTACGGGTGCCGGCGCACCTACAAGTGCCCTTACAAAGAGCCTCAAATTGGGCTTGCGTACAACTGTAAGAACATCCGAGGCTATATAATTCCGCGATAGTTTCATCTATGTATTTGACCTCTGACAGGTAGGGCAGGTTCTTACTATAGGCAGTGTTCTTAGTACCGCGCCGGCACCCGTACCAGGTAGCTTATCATTATTATGTATGCTTTGTTTGGTATTGGACACTATTGGTCAATCATATGCCTGGTATGAGTTGTGTACTGAATAACCCATGTTTATCCTAGGCTTACGCTTCGTGCTATGATGCGCAGGTCTCCATACATATGCGGAATGGGCGCCCACTTCGGCGTGTCGCGGTAACCCCGCTGCCGGTGGGGTAGTTGTAGATGTTTTATCGGCAACCAGCGCCTCTGTTGGTCAAGGCACCGGCTTACCAGTGTAGTGTACTACAGCACGGCTACACCACATGTAATTCTGTGGACACATGCTTCCAAAAGTGAGTTTTACAGTAAGAGTGTGTTCAAATCATCCGAAGCCTCAAGCGACACCCTGGCGTCACACAGATGGAGTGACAGAGCATTGGCCCGAAATCGCGTGCAACACGATTGGCCGTGCATGCCACTGCAGCGTGCGCCAAATTGTTCGGCGTTAATGTTGTTTACACCGCCGTCCCACATCTTACGTATGAGTTACCGCCCCACAATCGCCGCCGCGCTTGCAAATATATTCCTTACTAACTCGCAAATGGCTGTAGCAGGCCATGGGCGGTGGGTGATGAGGAAAAAACCGTATAGTATATAATAAGGGGCTTCGCTGATAATTGCGGGTGCGGAAGCGTTGGGCTTCAGTAAGTACTGCGGTGCCGCCCTAAGTGACTGCAACCTTCAGTTAAGCCACTGCACTACAGCCTGCAACTCGGGCCGAATAAATCGCGGGCGTACATTCCTTGTCCGCTCGGTTGAGCGGTCGTCTCGGATGCGAGAGGTTCCGGGTTCGAGTCCTGGTCGATGTATCTCGGCAGTATCAGCCTGGCGTGTCCCGGGTTTACCCGGTTGATACATTAGCCCTCCGGGGTTCGAATCAGACAATGATATACGGGCTATGCCTGATCTACGACTGCAGTTGACGCCAGAGGTCAAGTGCTAGCCTGGGGCGGCTTCGGCCATGACGACCCGGGGCGAACTTTACTTTTACTTTACTTTATCGTCCCGGCGTGCCCTGGGTTTACCCGGTTGATGCATGAGCCCTTCGGGGTTCGAATGACGAGGCAATGGTCTAACTAAGGGCTATGCCAGACCTACGACTCCAGTTATTGGCGCATTAGGTCAAGTGCTGGGGCGGCTTACACCGATGTCCCGGGGCGAACTTTTTAAACGGGCTGCATGCCTGCATTGCAGTGAAAAAAAATTAGCCAAATAACTTGGGATAATACGGTTGCGCGGGCCCCGGGCACTGAAAATGGCGCACATGGCGGCGGTCAATCCGACCATCGCCAGCATCGCACCAACACTATTCGGTGCTGCGTCCCGCCGGCATAGCAGCTCGAATCCGGCCGAGGCCCACCAACAAATTCGCTCACCGCGCAGCAGCGCCTATCCTCACGCCTCCGCGTCGTAGGGGTCACGGCACGACCGCACGACGCGCAGCCAAGCCGCGACGACATCAGAGACTGTGAGCTCGTCAGGCTGTTTTTTTTTTGCCCCTGTCGGCACGCCGATACTCGCACTTGATCGTATTGCACGGCCAAAAAAGACCAAAAACCTGCTGCCATCTTTTCACAGTTCGGGGGGGGGGGGGGGGGGGGGGGTTCTGATCGGCGCACGTTTCAAACCGCCGTGTCAACACGCTGCCGCATTCATCTGCTCGTGCCCCCCGAGGCCAACGGCGACCGCAGGCCCACAAAGTCGCTCATCTTCTCCACCATGACCGGAGGCCACCGCCGTATCCTGCGCAGCCAGTCCATGTCCTTGTACTTCTCGCAGCCGTCGTACACGGAGCCGCCCTCCCGCAGCTGGCCGCTGTTGATCATGTCGCACGCCTGGCGCCAAGTCTCCTCCGCCCGCGTCTCCTGCCCGTTGGACCTGCGCAGGCCGGCGGGAGGGACGGCACAGCCCCCGGGGGGCGATGTCAGACCGCGGTCGCCGAGAACCCGTCGTCAAATGCCAGAAATACTCCACGACGGAAACAGAACGGAAATCGAAGAAAAAAACCCTGGAAACAGCAGACGACAATATTGTATGCAGACCTAAATTATCGAAGACATTGCACTAATCCGGATAACCTAGAAGTACCCTAAAGCCACTGCGCTTAACAGACCCTTACAATCGCGTGAAAAACGCCTTTGCGTATTCCGTAACACATTCAGAAGGAGTGAACAAAAGCCGCTGCGGAATAACCCGCTGCAGACAGAGGCACCGTCCGTGCTCATCCCCGGCACGGCATCGTCTGGGAGGGGGGGGGGGGGGGGGCAGCCCTACCAGTAGATTGCGGAACCGGTCGTCAAATGCCAGAAACACTGAACGATGGAAAAATCGCAGAAATCAAGCCAAAAAACCCTGGAAACAGCAGACAACAATATTCCAAGCAGACCTAAACTACCTGCTGAAAGAGTTGCAACACCATTACGCCCGAACTGGCAAATATCAAAGACACTGCACTACGCCCGATAACCTAGAAGTACCCTAAAGCCACTGCGCTTAAAAGACCCTTAAAATCGCGTGAAAAGGAAAAACGCCGTTGCGTACCCCGTGACACATTCAACAGGAGTACACCCCGAACAAGTGCCGCTGCAGACAGAGGCACCGTCCATGCTCATCCCCGGCACCGCATCATCTGGGAGGAAGGGCAGCCCTACCAGTAGATTGCGGCCAGTGCGGCGCGCATGTCCACGCTCCCGGGCGCGCGGCGAGCCACCGCCTCGATCTGCAGGGCGCAGTGTTCAACGATGCGGTCACCGAGAGCACGGTGGCAGAGGTGTGGCCCATGGCTGAGCGGTAAAGCAAGTGGCCTCACACGACGAATTCATCTACGCATCTCCTCACTTAAATGACATCCATCGGGGCTCTCTCTCCCTCTCGTGCATATATCCATCCATATGCATCCTCAGAAAAAACAGACACATACACATACACACATACATAGACATAGACATATGCATAGACACATACATACAGATATGTATGAGGGGCTTTTGTGCACACCCGTATTACACGTGCCTATCTAATTCGGCGAAGCTTTGGCAAGAACTGCGGACAGCTAATCATATATATATTCACCGCATTGTTCTCTTGTTATTCTGGTTGCCGCTACCTCTACACCGCTGATAAAACGGACGTTATCAGCTGCTTCTGATGACTCATCGCTCTTCTGCTGCTTCAGCTGGTTGAGGTGCCTCACGCGGCAATTGAGCAAACTGAGGGCGAGAAAAACCCCCTATAGTGGTGTGCACACGGGGATAGGCAAGGGCGGGGGGGGGGGGGGGGGGGGGGGGGGGAGTCGGACGGGGGGAAGTCGTGTACGGAAGTCGCAAGCACTGCTTGGCGGTGGTCCGGCTCGGACATTGTGCCTTTGTTGGGTGTTCCGCATGGCACGGCAACATGGGCGGCCGCACTGTTTCGAGAAATAAATCCGATATCACATAGAATCATACCGCGGTAACGGCATGATGTTGTGGTTGACTGATTGCGGATTGCAGCCTTCCAAGCGCCGGTACAGATAGGGCTGAAGGGCGGCGCTGTACACTAAGCCGGGGAGCCCGAGCTTTAGTGGCTTTTACTCTAGGCAAGGGGAGGGATTGCTGGGGGGGGGGGGGGGGGAGGGGAGAAAGGCAGGGAGGGCGCACCTCCTTGACCGCGTCCGCCTCGTTGCCAAGCTGCATCTGCACGAGCCCCGCGTTGGCAGCCGCAAAGATGGTGCCCTGCAGGTTCCTGTTGCGCTGGAACACCTCCGCCGCCTGGGTGTAGTCCTCGCGTGCCTGTGGGTGAACCGGATACCCACGCAGGCGCTCACACAGCGGCCGATGAGGCGGAGCAAGCCCCCCCCCCCAAACCACCACCAAGAGCAGCCACCCTGAGCGGGGCCCCTCCTGGCGCCACCCACCTCCGCCCAGCGCCCCAGGCTCGCGCGGGCATTGCCCCGAGCGTTCAAGATGTAGGGGCCGGTGAGGCCGAGCTCCTTTGAGAGGGCCAGGCAGGTGGAGTAGTCCTTCTCCGCGGCCTGGTGGTGCGACGGCACGGCGGGGCGCCCAGGATGGGAGCGTCAAGGGCCGGCGAGATGGGGGCACCCCACAGCGCACAACCAATAGGATATTCTGGGCAGCGTTTCATATTGTGGCGGGTGTTCTCAGCAGCGAGGCCCGCCCAGTCGGATGTGCTGCATGCACAGGCCTCTGCACCCACATCCCAACAACGTGATAGTCATGACCTCGTGGCGCTAGCACCGCCTGGCGGCCACTCTGCGCGGCGGTGCCGGCCGCCCGCTATGGCTGCCGTCAAGAATGGCCATAGCCCCGCAACCCCTCGGACCGAGAGAGTGTGACATGTACGAGTACGAGATGCTATGCGGGGTAGTACGAGTAGTGTGTGCACCTGAGACTTCGAGTACATGGGCGCTGCCATGCTGCCGGGTGGCAAGCGCTCTGCTTTTGGGATAAATGTCGCGCTGCCGCGCCGAAGCGACGACATGAGCAAAATGCCGCTTTCCTACCGGCGCAAATCGCACACCGATCCGCGCAGTGCCTCCCGGTGTGATCTCGGTGTGCGCCTTGCCGCAGCGGCCGCTCCCCGCGGCAGAGCCCGCGATTCGACCTGTTGTCCGGATTTGGATAACGGATATAACGGCTACATGCACATGTATGCACGCAGGACATCGCGTCATCCCCAGCCGGGGCGCAAAATGCCGCCGGAGCCCCAGCTGTCCACCTACCCCGGGAGCTTCCCCCCCGAGCGGAGGGCTTTGCAAGAGTGCGGTCCCGCCGGAGCATTTAGCTGGGGGTTGAGCTTCAGCGGCTGCGTCAGTCTCCTGAGCTAACGGTGGGCGATGGCGGCAGAGGGAGAAGTGGACGAAGCCCCCCCCCCCCCCCCCCCCCCGCGCCTTGCCCACGCCCCCAACATTGCACTCACACCCACGCCTCCACACGCGCCCCCCCCCCCCAACGGGCCCCAGCCCCGGATTGACTATCAGCCCCTGGGCGGAGCTCTCTTCAGGATTACTTGCTGGCGCTGCGGGCCGGGGGTGCGCACCTCCCAGTCACTCAGCCCCTCATAGGCCAGCGCGCGGTTGGACAGCAGCCCCAGCGAGACGTACGAGTCCGCCTGCATCGACTGCGCCCTGTTGAAGTCGGCGATCGCCGCTGGGAAGCGGTCCAGGTCCACCAGCACCTGGGCCGGGCGCGCGGGGCGCTGAAACCCAGGCAGGCCAGCACGGGCGGCGCATGGGGGCGCACTGTCGGGCAGCGAGCATCATCGGGCGGCACCGGCGGGCGGGCAGCGCACCTGTCCCCGGCGCTCGTACCACACCGAATTCTGGCTGTCCAGCTGGACGATCGAGTTGAACAGGTCCAGCGCCCGCGGCAGCTCACGCGCCCTGCGCGCGCGGCCACAATGACGCGCGCAGAATAAATCGCGATATGTGCCGTGTGGTTTGCCAATTTTGAATCTGGTTTATGCTGCGACAGCATTTTCGCAGTGCGCGGAATTCAACCAGGACTACTGGTAAGCTGCAAATGGACCGGCTATTTGTATCCGCACATCCCTGGATTGGCATGCTATGACATGAGCGAGAGTTCCTGTAGTCTCAACCCATGCGAGTACCTGCGCATTCAGAAGGATTACCAATGCGCAGCTTTTTCCCTAAGTGGCTATGCGGTCGCTAGTGGCCGCTACCAGAGTACGCCCGATAGCAGGCGCCGCCTGAGGACCTTACGCTGACACCTGATCCGACATCAGGCAACCCCGGGGGTTGCCTGATGCTGAAATGACCTGCACGCTTGCATAGAGATTGCATAGATAGCTTGGGATGTGTTGGAAATGATTCCTCACGAGGAGATGGTGTGAAATCTGCCCTATCCATAATCAGCCGTCAAACATTGGCTCACAAAAAACTAGTCGGCGAGGCGCTGGAGGGCCCTGGGGCTTCCCCCTGCCTGTGGTGTCATCTACTAAGAAGCCTGCTGGCACTCACCAGCCGCCAGGTTCCGACTGTCACGGTGCGATGACCCACGGCGCTGGACGTTTAGAGCTGCCCCACCGGCGTGCATCCCGCCCCACAAGCAGTGCCGTATATCGCCGCGTGCATCACCCGAACATGCTGGTATCAGGCAGTGCCTGATACGTCAGGCTGATCTGATATGGGGTGCCGTCCAACCCACATTAGGTGTACGCTGGTCGCTACCGGCCGGATCAAATGTGCATACATCCAACCGTAGTCTGCAGAGGCGTGCTCGCTGCAGATAATATGGGGCGATCGCCGATCGGGCGGGGGCCGGGCCGAGCCCCAGCCGCACCTGTAGGCTTGAATGGCCTGCAGCGCCAGTTCCTCGATTTCATCCTTGCCAGCGGCTGCTGCTGCATGCGCGGGAGCTGGTGGCCACGCAACTATCGCCGGCAGGGCAAGTCCCAGGAGGGATCTGCGCGGTAAGGCAAGCTTCTCGCACGAGAGAGCACCGCGCGCCTTTTCCTCCCCCGTAGTCTGTCCTCGATTCGACGCAACCTCCTGTAACCATCCCACATCGTCACCGCCAGCCGAGTGTCGCTGCGCTCTGGTCTCGGGACGCCCCGAACGCCGCAATCCGGCGCGTCGCGGTGCGAGAACGTTGCAGATCTTTAGACTTGGCACCCGTTGTGAGGATACGACACTTTGTGGCGAGGAAAGGGCGCTGCGCCGCGCTGACGACAAGGCCATCACGCCCGCCCGCAATGCAGCGGCTGCGAGAGGGGCGCCAAACCCCTTAGCCCCAAATTCGGCGACAACCGTCTAGCGCGCGTAGGTGGATCAGTAGATCCCAGTAGGGGTACCTGTAGTCGCTGCTCGTGGGCAGTCCGTGCGTTGGCGCGCCTCTCCCAACCAGCACCTGTGCTAAGGTTCGCGTGCAATGCAGTCGTGCCCTCACAAGTTGCAAGGCAGCCAGGCAGAAACGCTACTGGAAAGTCTTTACTGTCAGCATTGTGTGCAGCGCACAACGCCCGTTACTTGCGCCCGTGCGCAGCACACCGGACGGCGTTGTGGGTTTAAAGGATAAAAAATGGGGGCGCTTTTCGGAGCCGTGCCCGCCCGCAAGTGGGCGGCAGGCCGGCAGATCACTACAGTAGGTAGTACGTAGCGTCAGTGTGCAACCCGTAAAGGTTGGTGGTCACAGAGATAGTACCCCGTAGTATTCGTTTATATATATATAAGACCTTTTGATATATGACGGCGGATGTATGCAGCAGTTAGGACAATCCTTACTGCATACAGGTGTCAAAGTTATTAAGACTGGTTTTGCCAGGAATGAGCACGCAGGCTGGTTTACACAAACAAGAGCCGAAATTGGCTGGAAGTCTTTCTTCCCGCCCCCGGCCGGGACAGGACTGGCACCAGGAAGGAAGGAATTGGCTGGAAGGTATTTAGTGAAAAACATGGACGGAAAATAACGGAGCCAGGGAAGCGCTGCGTGGAACGAAGCGAAATTGGAAGATGGCAGGCTCAGCTGTTACGTATGCTTTTATGTCTACTCGTGCTGCACCCAAAAGGGCGCAACGACGGGTTACGTGCTGCTAGTAACCCGTACCACTTAGCAGCAACGGTAGCCGGAAAAGCGGGCAGGAAAGGAGGAAACCCCATAAACTAGTTTAGATCATTTGAAAGTTGAGTCTAGTTTTGCCAGTGATGAGCGAACGGAGAGAGCGGAAGATTGGCGAAGAAGGGGTAGCGCCAGGTCACGAAGGTGGCACCGGGAAGGCCGCCGTTGCTTGCGGAGTCTTGCTGAACTTGAAAATGGCGAAGGTGCGACGACGCGTAGGTCGTCAGGGCCCCTTCGCGTAGGCGCGACGACGCGTAGGTCGTCAGGGCCGTCCGGCGCGCCCCTTCTCGCGGTACACATGCATGGTGATGTTGTCGGCGTCGACATGCACGTCCCGCACTCGGCAGGACACGCCAGCACTAAGTCCCATGGCAAAGAGCATGAATTTGACGACCAAGGCCAGCAGGGTTCGGAACTCGTACTGGTACTCGGGTGGGAGAGCATACACAAATAACTCGGCCCGCTCAACGAAGCTTTAAGCGACATCAACATGCAAAGGGACTCGCAAAGGGGTAGCATGCATGCGGCATTGCCTTAGCAGCATGCCAAGACGCGCGGCGGTCAGGTGCCGGCTGTCAGTCCTTAGCGATAGGGTCGAGGTTATTCAGTTCGAAGAACGTGTCGATTGCTGAGTGACAGGTAGGGTTGCAATGATTAGTGCCAATGTAGTGACTCCGCTCACCGATCGAAGCGACGTAGTACCGGACGACATTGCAGTGGTTGACTCCGGCGGGCTGATGTTCTCGGAGTCGTGGCAAAACTACGCGAACTGAGACAGCATGCCGGCGTAGCTCTTGAGCGTCTGAGCGGTGAGGGAGCTGGAGAGTAGCTCGAGGGCCCGTTATTGTCCATACTCATTTGAGCCGAACGCCTCCTGCAGACGGGACCGCGAAGTGAACCAGCCCAAGGGGCGACAGCTTCGGCTCGTCAATTACGTAAGTACGACGCTTGGCCGACGGAGTAACATGGGGCGGGTTGATTGTAGCAAAGTACTCGGCCGCGGCGGTTAGGTTGCCGATGGTTGGTCGGTAATTGCTGACGGATTATTAGTGAGGGCACCACTACGGTTTTGCGGGGTAAGGTTTAGGTAGGAGGGCCGCCCCGCCAGCCCGTCGCGCTCGCTCGTATCGCATGTCACGCGTGCACCGTACACGTGCGAAAGATTGTCATTGCGAACCGGTTGTAACACGCAGTGTATAACAATTGATGGACGCAATGATGAGATGGCACGGGAGGCGGATTGTTGAGCCATCATGTGCAGGTGCGCAGATGGTTGAGCCGCATTCGGTTGTGGCTGTAAGAAGCGCCGTACCGAAGAGGGTCTAAACGAAGTCTGTAAGGAGGGGGTCCGGTCCGGACATAGGGCGCTCATCCCGCCGCTAAGCTGTCAGGGTTCGCTGTGCGGTGGTCACCGAAAAGTGATGACCCCGCACCGCGCCAGCAGCTCCGACGGAAGGCGCCCCACAACGTCACTTGTGCTCACCTTCACGGCCATGCCCGCGACCGCCGCCACGCCCACGCCCGCGCCCGCGTCCCGCGAGCGCCGCCTCTGCCCGAGCAGTAGCGATAGCTAGCTTTTGCGCTGCTTGCGACCGTCGCCTCGAAGACGCGACGCTCGTAGTCCATCAGCATCATGTCTCCGAAAATCGCAGAGCCCATGTGATTGTCCGGCGGCAGGCTGAAAATGATTAACCCGATGTACGCCCAGAACATCTTGGTCACCGTGTACACGCTCGTTACGCCTCCGCGGGAAGGCTAGACGAAAGCGAAACGCCTTGTCGATTGCCTCGGCATGATTCCGGTAGGGGGTGAAGTCTTGATTAGGGGGCGAGGTAAGGGGTGAAGTATTAACAGTAATTTAACCTATTTTGCACCGTGGAATTCATTTTGCACCGTAGGGTTTGTTTATACCCTAGTTCCCGGGTTTACTATCAGTACTTAAGACTCACTGGTGATGTAGCTTGGGTTTGTAGACCTTGGGTGCAGTGCAGCATTCAACAGCATGAAGGCCAGCCGCGACGCATATCCAATGTTGGTTTTGGAGCATTTTGTCCAAAATGGGACAAGATGAGGCAATGAAATCAATATTTATTATGATTATTACATCCAGCGGCTAGCTAGCCACAAGACGTTGCTGATAGTTTATTCGTTGAGCATCCCCAACTCAAGCAAGTCCTTCTTCGTGGCTGCGTTAAACTTGACGACTCCGCCGGGTTTGCGTTGCGCTGGGGTGGTTGACATGACGTGGACGCAGTTGTTTCGTGGCTGGCTGATTTGCCACCCAGTTTGCGCATATGTCTTCACGACTTGGACGCTTTTACCGTACCACTTCTTTCTGACCATGGTGCCGTCCTCGTTGAACACCTCTCGACTTCCCGACGCGTCGTGGATGGCCTTCGCGTACGATAGGGGGACGGCTTCAACAAGCTTCCAAGGAAGCGTCAGGCACTTCTCCCAGCTTGTGTCAACTGGCTTCTTCCCTCCTTTTGTCTGCGCGTACAACCATAGGGGCATGAGGGGTTTGCCCTTTGCATCGGCATGGAAGGGCTCGTATACGGCCACGGTCAACGTGTCTTCGGTAGTCTCGCGCGACTTCACAAGCCCGATGACGAATCTCGACTCCCAATCACCAAGAGTTTCAGGACACTTGTCTTCCTCATGCACCTAACGATGACCAAGACCGCGAGCTATGTTAGTCCCGAGCGACACGCCACGCCATTTTTGTCCCAGCTGGGACAAAATAACAAGCAAGGTAGAAGAACAAAATTGTTTTGTCCCGTAAAGGACAAAAATGACAAACAATGGGACTCACATCGGAGACGTCGATGACAACGAGGTTCGAGCCCTTTGCATCGCTGGGCGATGTGTTGTCATGAAGCCTCTCCTTGGCGCCGGCGTGAACTCCCCGGAAGGCGCTGTCATCTTGAAGCACTTGAGCACGAACCTCGGCTTCCACGCGAGCGGCTTCGGCATTGTTGAGGTCTGCGTTGGTAGCCATCGTGTGACGTGCCTCAGCAGGCGCGGTCTGCCCGTGCTCGCGCAAGAAGTCGTCAACTTCCTCTTTCCGTTGCGGCCAGAACCCGGAGAAAGCTGCCGAAGGAGCAGTTTGCATCTCATCCAAGTCGTCGAGCAGATTCTTCCAGCTCTCGCGCTCGACTGGGGAGAAGTGCCACTGGACCGCCAGGTCCGTGATGTACGACCTGACCTTCTTGAAATCATCCAAGTACCTCTGGACCTTCACCGCGTCGGGCTTCTTTTTGTCGCAGAGAGCGTACAAAAGGGGCCGGCCCGCACGAATCTCGGGCGTCCCAGTTGGCGCGCTCTTCAAGATCTGCACGGGCTCAGAAAGCGGTGTGTTGGACCACAAGGCGGTGCGCAACGAGCCGCCAGACGCGGCGGCGTCGTCACGGGTGAACTCGAATTTGTGCGGCTTACTGATGTCTTGAATGTGGTCTTGGAAATGGGGCCTTAACCACTCAGAGAAGTCGAGGGAGAATGAGAGCTCAGCAATCTCCGGAGTGGGCGAGAATGCCTTCGCCACCAAGTCAAGAAAGGCCTCGATTGTGTAGGCGGAGCTGCGAGATAGCGCAAGACTGATGCGGCTGAAGATCTGGTCAACCCGTTCGTGAGTGTGCCCGACAGGCAAGAAGACCAAATGAATGACATCGCAGATGCCGATAGACACAAGCCAATTGCAGAGGGCCGCCACGTTCCTATTCTTGTTCTCCCTGACGGTGTTGTCCATCTGGATTCTGATGTACGGAATCTTTCTACCACGGTGTTGAATCTCCTGCATCGCAAACCAGATTTCATCAGTCCAGGGCTACTGGACAACCACGGCGAACCTATCGGGAGGCTAACGAGCTCACCTTCATGATCGTGATCCATATCAGAGTGCACGTCGTGGACGAATCGTGGGGAATGGTGTTGGTGTAGTAGTAGATGTCGTCCGGGCGGTATCCGTCGTACTTCACACAGGTGAGGTGGTACTTGAGGAGCATGTCGGGCTTCACAGTCTTGGGGATGCGAACCCAGTGAGGCAGCAGGGTCTTCGCGGAGTCCATGCTATCAATTTCGAAGAAGAAGAAGTTTCCATGGCCAAGGCGCGACTGGAAGACGGCGTTGTTCAGATCCCTTCGTTCCTGGCGCACTCTCTCGAGGTGTACCTTCTGCTCAGCTCTGACCTGACGCCTCACCAGCTGCTGATGTTGACGGTGCACTTGACGTTCCTCTGGCGTCATGTCCTTTGTGCAAATCTCGCGAGCTTGGTCTCTGAGTGCTTTGCCCGCCGCGCATATGGGACAGTGGCTGAATCGCTTCACCTTCGGCGTGGTGACATCCGGGAAGTCTTCCTTCCAAGTCCGGCGGAAAGTGTCGAACGATGCGAGCTTCACTTCGCTCTCGGTAGCCAAATCTACAAAGGGGCAGGGGCGTGATATGTCGGTATACAAATAAGGTCTCATAATGCGAGACAGAAAAGTTCGGTCTGAAGTGGGTCGAAATAATTATATCGGTAGTGGGTGAATAATTCTGTAATCAGCATGGCGAAACAATCTGTCAACAGTGTGACGAAACGGTATGCCAGTAGTGGGACAAAACCGTATCTCAGCAGTGGGACAATACGTTCTCTCTGCAGTGGGACGATATCGGCTAATTATGTGGGACAAATACTTTTGCGGTCGGTGGGACGAAACGGTATGCCATGAGCGGTGCGAAACGTTCTGTCATCAGTGGGACGAAATCGGTCCGGCGTCGGTGGGACTAAACGTTCTGGCGATAGCGGGACGAAACGTTTGTCATCAGGGGGACAAAACGGTTTGTCATCAGCGGGACAAAACGGTTTGTCATCAGTGGGA